>JAQZBX010007368.1:0-50404 GCA_029593785.1 Cabassous unicinctus | reverse complement strand
AAAAAAAAAAAAAAAAAAACTTTTGTATAAAGAACAAAAGATCTTGATAACTTCAGAATAGGAAGAAATTCTTAAACAAGATGTAAAATGTAGCAACCATAAAGAAAAATACTGATAAATTTAACTGCTTTGAAATTTAAAACTTTTCAGTTATAAAATCTTAAAAATCTTTTAAAGGTCAAAGACAATATATTCACAAAATGCAAAACAAAAGATCAGTATTCTGGATTTATAAAGAATGCCTATAAATAATTTAAATAAGACAAACTTTGTAATGAAAAAGTGGGTAAAGTGTATGAATTGACAGTGAAAATTAAATGAAATTCCCCCAAAAACAATGAACATTATAGAATGTTCAGCCTCACAGAAATTAGGAAAATAAATACATGTTAAAACCACAATAAAAATACTAACATAGCTCTCTCAGAGCCACAAAATTTAAAAAGTCTGAAAATACTAAGTGTGGAATAATAATAAACTTTACTCACTGCTGATCTGTGGGTATAAATCAATAAAACTTTAGAAAGCACTTTAGAAAAAGCTAAGAAAATTAAAAATATATCTATGCTAGATCTCAGCAATTACTAGGTATACATACCTGAGAAACTCTTATGTATGTACACAAAGAGACATGTAAAAATATTCCATGAAGCCTTTTACTTAATAATAAAAAATAGTAATGTTCTCAATGTCAATAAACTGAAAAAATTAATTTATAAATTGTGATATATTTATACAACAGAATGCTATATAGTGAATGAGAATGAATGAAATAATACTTCAGATGCCAGCATAATTTAACCTCACCAACATGTTTTGGCAACCTAAAGTTGCAGAAAGAGGGAAACGGATGTGGCTCAATAGATTGGGCTCCTGCCTACCATATAGGAGGTCCAGCATTCGATTCCCGGGGCCTCCTAGTGAAAAGCAAGCTGGCCCACGCAGTGAGCTGGCCTGAGCGGAGAGCTGGCCCATGTGGAGAGCTGGCTCATGTGGCATGCTGGCCCTTGCAAGAATGCTGGTCCACGCAGAGAGTTGGCGCAGCAAGATGATGCAACAAAACAAAAAGAGACACAGAGGAGAGACAATAAGAGATGCAGCAGACCACGGAGCTGAAGTGGCACAAGAGATTGAGCACCTCTCTCCCACTCCAGAGGGTCCCAGGATTGGTTCCCAGTGCCGCCTGAAGAGAAGGCAAGCAGACACATAAGAACACACAAAGAGCAGACAGCGAGTGCAAAACAACGAGGGGGGAGGGAGAAATAAATAAATTAATTAAAATCTTTTTTAAAAAGTTGCAGAAAGATACATACTACACATGAGTATTTTACAAAAAATATATATGCAAAATAGTGTTCATATGTTTCATGAACACAGTTTGCCATAATAGTATAAAAATCTCCACTGAATTGATAAATATAAATTTCAGAATTAAGGTTATTTCTGAAGAGTGTGGAGGGGAATAGGTTTGGGGAGGCTTTCACAGAAAACTTCAAGTCTGTTTTGTTTCTTAAATCTGTGCCTTTATTCTTAATTTCTGAACTTTTTTCTATAGCTTAACTATTTAATATTCATAATCAAAATACAAAGAGAAAGAAAAGCTGTATAAAACATTCATGTTGATAGCGAAGTTTTGCAGGGGTGGGGCAAGGGCTCTGTTGAATTACTCTGGAGTTCCTTGTTTTAATGTCCAAGTGGTTATGAGTAGAGAGACCTTGGCATTAAAAGGCTGCATAGTCAGAAAGAAAGAATGAGATAAAAATCTTCCCCAAACAATAAAGAGACAACAAAATAGTTTGTCTGTTCCTGTCTTAGATCTGGGTTAAAAAAAAAAATTTCCAGTGAATCAGAAACTTTAAGCCAACATTTTATGCGAATTCAGCTTTTGAAATTCTGTTATTTGTGTAACTTAATCATCACTTCACCAAGAAATTAACCTAAACATTGGTGACATCTCTTAGACATCCCTGGGATGAATAAGTTCCCATAAGAACTGTGAAATTGCTCTAGAGTGGCATCCTTTTACACAGGAAGTACTGAAGATGAACACAAAATTCAAAATTATGAAATACTTGAGGAAATGAGCAAATACTAGTGGAGTCAAAATACATGAGAAAAATGCCTGATTAGGTAATGCAGACATTGTTTCATAGAAATATTGGAAACTACATCTAAGGAAATTACCATGAATGCAGAACAAGATAAAAGTAAAAATAAATTAAAATTAAGGAAATAAAATGATGAAAATGATAAAAAAAACTCAAAGAACTCTAGTTACATTTAATTTTTTAACTTTCTATATCTGTAGAATACAGCCTGGCATAGGGATGGATTTCAATAGTGAAAAAATGAATAAAGGAATGGATAAATCAACTCATAAATATTTAATTCAGAAGAGATGCCTGGGCTGGATATATACCTGTGGGATTCATGAGACTATAAATGACATAAATGCCAACACATAGAGTTAGAAGAACATGAAAAGATAACTGAAATGGGGAGTGCAGGAGGGGTTAGGAAAAAAATCAAAAGAATGCTGTTATATATTTTTCTTTTAAAAAAATAATAATGAAGTATTACATGCCTCGTTGCATCTCTCCTCCTAGGGTTAGGGGGAATCCTGTTCATGTATGGTTCTTAGTATAGGCAAACATTACAGATGGAAGGTAAGGGAAGACATGTCTGATATATCCTCTACAGGTTAGCCTCCCAGTAAAAGTGTTGACCTTTTATAGAATCCCATGGAACTGGCTGTGGCCCAGTGCTTAAGGTATTCAATTCTGGCCAAGCCAATTACTATCACCACCATTCCCACCTGCCCCACAAAGCATACACTTTGTAGAAAGGAGGGCCTAGCAATGCCTTAACCAGATAGCATATGTGGCAAATCCTGTTGTTCCCAAGCTATGTTACACAACTGCAACATCTAGTTCCCTAATCACATAAGGGTACGGACTGATGCTATTTCCAACTACAAGTGTTTAACTGGCAGGACAGGCCTGAAGACAAAGTTCGGCCATATCACATCCTTTGTATTCTGGCCCTCAAATGGACCATTGGAAGAGCTGGTTCTTCTTAATCGAACAGTATAAAACACAAAGGAGTCAATTGCCAGAGCACCTCCATAATCTGACATATGGATTTGCCAGATTATTGTGAGCTCCCGAAAAGTGTTTTGGGCTATAGGAATCCTGTCTTTATGAGTTTTCCCTAGTGAATACTGTTCCAAAAATCAGTGGTAACTGAACATTTGCCCTTGCTTGCACAGCAGGTAAACTACTTGAGACTTTGAAGAAACACTAAAGAATACAGTCTTGAGAATTTGCATTTTACATGGACTAATCTCCATGCAAATGTTGGATAAGTCCCTAGTGAACAGGAGTGCTTTCTCTTGGATGGTCAGCAAGAATAAAGAAAGAAAAACATCAGACTTAATCTTTCCCTTTCCCCCTCCTCTCCCATCCTTCCTCTCTCTTCTCTCTTTCTTTTCTTCCACATAAATCTGCACACACATATACACAATCCCAATCATCAAATACTATTGAGTGTGCATTATGTGCAAGACATTCTGCAAAGGAACCCAGAGAATTTATTTTTCAGATACAGGCAATAATATAATAGTGATTCAAATATAGACTCGGCATTCAAGGAGCATATGTTACTAATATTTACTGTATTACTAATATTACTAAAATATTAGTACTATATTACTAATATTTACCAAATGCTTATTATTTGCCAGGCACTGTTCCAAGTATTTTAAAATATATTATTTCATTTAATCCTTACTTCAGATCTGTAAGGTAGATACTATTATTATTTTACCTACTGAAGTAAATGGAATTCATAGATTTGAATTGTTTGCCTAAGACTGTAAATCATATAATGGCATAGCTAGAAATTGACCCAAGTAGGCTGACACCATACTTCTGTTTCACCCACTAAACTAAACTACCAGCTTCAAGGATCATGAGATGCTTTAGTAAGAGAAAATGACTTTTGATTTCAGTTTTAAATAATGGATTATAGCCTATAGATGGAAATAGTCTTAAAATATTAATCCCAATTTTATTACTAAAACTATGATTAATTTTAAGATAAATTTTGCAACTCTCTTTGTTCTTATATATAATACTGTTATATTAAGTTTGGATTGTAAATATCAGTATGAATCTGTTACTTTTCAAAAAATGTATAATCCTTAACTCTGTCTACCAAAAGGAATTAAAACCAATGACTACCTAACATTAATAAACATAATTAGCACACAGATTATAGTCTCTAAATACCATGGAACCAGAGCTCCTTGAGGAGAGGCTGACTCCACATTTGCAGGAGTATATATACAAGCCTTTTAAATACCTTTGTTCCAGAAAGCATGGAAACTTTGAAAGACTAGTAGGTTATGCAAATAACACAGGAACCAAGAGGAAGGGACACCTCCAGTGAAAGATGGGACAATTTGAACATCAAAAAGAATGATGAATACAATTGATTGAAACCCAAGCATTCATAATTTTACTTTAAAAAGAGAGAGAGAGAAAGCAAAATGTTTAAAACAACTCATGGACCACCACTGGATGTAGCTAGGGAACTTACTCCTTATGCTGAGACACAGCAAATAAAAGGAAAGAATTAAACACTTATCCTGCATTTTCTGAATGAACTGCCTTTCAGGGTAACTTATTAACTCTAGTTCATGAAGGAAAGATCTTCATTAAACAAGGAATGTTGAATTTAACAAGTCACCATTTTGCAAACTTTAATGAAATAATTAACTCGGGCAATGAGCATCAAAAGTTAAACTTATTAAATGAAAGATTGAAGGAGAATTTTACAATGGAGGCATCAGTTTTTTTCGCACAAGACCCCTCTGTTTAATCATCACTAGAAGTAAGATAATCAGATATTACATAATTGCTGATGTGAGGGAACATGAAGCATATGGCAATACCTAAGGATGTTCTTGCCAAAAAATGTTAAACGTGAATCACAACCAAGCCTCTGGAATAAGTTTCTATGTTATAAAATGTGTAAAATGGAGAAGCAAGGTTGATATACCAAAAGATAGCATATTTACATATCCAGAATGTGGGACATTCCACATTTCAACCTAACCCAGTTTCTGCCACAAGTCAATGGGATGAAAATGGAAGGACGATAGAGACTCTTTCAGATTAAAAGAAGCTTGCGTGTCAGGTTCTGAGAAGAGTCAGGTGGCCAGTTTGTCTAGAGTCAAGTTGGTACAGGTAAGAATGGTGGGGAATGGAACAACTGGAAGTTTTACCAACCTGATTCCCTCCAGTTTTAAAATTGCAAACTTAATGTCACCTAAAACATTGCCTTATGGGAAGCATCTTTTAAAAACACCCTAGTGAACTTGGAAAATGGGCCATTTTCCTGAAAGGTTTTAAATGTTAGATTAAGACATTTAGACTTAAAGGGTTTTATATGTTTGTCATTTTTTTTTTGTTTTTAATTTTTTCATACAAGAACATGCATTTCTTAACGGGGGGTGGGGGGATGGTTCTTGGGAAGTGAAAAAAAGCCTTAGATATTGCAATAATCTGTAGTCCTCCAGAGTGTCACAGCACATAAATAGATATGCATTGTATTTGTGGTACTGAAACTTCATGCAGGTGAGAGCAATTAGAAAAAAAAATATTTAATAAGTATCTTTCAGGGATGATTATGAAAACAGGTCTGAAAAAGTGCTCTAGAATAAAATGTATAAATTTAAGTAAAAAAGAACAAAATATCTGTAGCCTATTTTATAAACTTCTTTATCATCTATTAATAAAACATCGTGTCTGTCTACAAATTTTAGGCATCATTTGTCTAAGAACAAAATTCTTTATACACATCGTTTTCTCACACCCCATGAATCAGAAAATTGAAGCATACTATGGGTTGTAACTAAAATGATTTGCCTGGATAACCAATAAAAATCTGTTGCCTTCTTTGTCTCTTCTCAACTATTTATCCTTCCATCCCTAAATTTCATACCTTCTTGCCTTGAGTCCCTGACTTTGATTTCAACTCCCAATTTGTGATGTCATTTGTGTTAGCACTCAGTTTAAACCCCATGTGTTCCTGATCCAAGTATGACTATCACCCTCACCCTTATCCAATTGAGCATTCCGTGAAATCAGAAATTTTGTTCAGATGTTCAAATCTGAAGAAAATAATTACTTTTTCTGATTAGACATGAAGAATTTTATTGAATACATAACTTCTCTGAAGTTGTTGAGAAAGAGAGGGAAAAAGAAGATGACATGGAGAAAGATTTTCTGGTATGTGTTCATATTGAAGAAGTAGTGCAAAGGAGAAAGAGATATTAAGTTAATTAATTGAGGATCTACTAAGTAAAATTAGTACTTTTGTTCCAAATTATTCAACATCTCTTTGCAGTAGCCAAAACCCAGCAAAGCATTTTGAAAAGAAATTTTTCATGTTCAGTTCATCATTTAATATAAGCAGTGCTTTCATAAAATATTACTAGACCATGAAAACATTGAACAGGACTAAACTTGACTTAAAGTTTACAGTTGACTAAGAAGTGATAGAATTAAAACTGCCCTACCAATGAGAAGAATTGTAAGAGAACACAAAGAACTTCAGGACCATGGAGTAGAAAGAGATTTATTCTACCTGGGAATATTGAGAAGACTTATGAGAAGATAGTAAAATTCCAAGTTCTGCCTCAAAATATGGATAGCAATGTTAGGGCAAACAGGATCCAATGAAAAGGGAAGCCTAAATAAAGGAAACGCAGTTATGACTGCATGTTTACGGAAGCTTTGACAAGGATAGATATTGTAAATTGTAGAAATGAAAGCAGAAAATCTAAGGTAAGAATTGTTTTAGAGATCTTAATTGTCATGTTGCATAATTTGATACTTACTTTCTTGTCAATGGGAAATTGCTTATTTGTTTGTGTGGTAGAATCTAGTGGCTGTCTTTCCTTATCCATGCCCCCCTTCTTCCTTTAGCAACCGAACCTCTGAAATTTGCATAAGCAAAAAAATACCTACATATCCTAGCCTCCCTTGCTCCTGGGCCCCATCATGTGACCAAGTTATTGCCGATGAGAGGAAGGCAGAAGTTGTGAGTGCAAATTCCAAAAGTGTCCTCATAGGAAGGCGCCGAGCCCTTCTTTGGCCTCCACCTCCTTGTTTGCTGAAACGGGCCGGAAACCGGGATATGGACTATCCATCATGGACCATGTGACAAAGGCTGGTCTGTAGGGATGACAAAACAGTCCCTGAGGACTCAGTGAAACAGAACCCTGAACACTATTGCGTCGAGCTTTGTGTCACTTGCAGTTGAAACTAATAAGATCATTTTTTGTTGTCCTGCGTGTTTGTTTTGTTAAACCAGGAAATGACATAATCAAGGTTGTGTGTGTGTGTAAAGTGAACTGAATGAAAGGAGAGGCTTTCGAAAGAACAAATAAGATATAACGAGGCCCTAGAGCAAGAGAGGTGACAATAAGGATCATGCTTCAGGGATAGAATGAATGGCTATATGACTGAATCTAGGTGACTAGAGTAATACTGACATCTCTAAGTTTGAAACAAGGGTCATCTCTTTTTTGGTGTAACCTGATTAGGATGGCTATAGATATTGTAGCATTATAGGACTTTGAGTTATTACAATTCACCTGTTTCCTTGGAGAAGGCATTTGGACCATAAATGATGGTTGAATACATTAGGGCCAAACCTGTGGGAAGGTTTACCCAAGTCTACACATCCAGTAGGCAGAATAGAGGAGACCTTTGAGCTCCTGGCTCTGGGGGCCATTACCTAAATAATTCTGAGTATAATGGGGAATTTTCTTTCCTAAAGAGTAAAACTACCACAAGGTATCAAAGCAGCTTAGTATTAGACTTTCTCTAGCACAGGGCTGTTCAACCTTGGCACCAGGATGAGGTAAGTTTTGTCATGGGGACTATCCTGCACATTGTAGGATGTTTAGCAGCACCCTTAGCCTTTACCCACTAAATAAAATAGCACCCCCCACCCCCACAGTTGTCACAACCAAAAGTATCTCCAGACATTATCAAATTAGAGTCATGCCCTGTTGAGAACTAGTAGTTAGAAACTATAGTAGAAAGAGCATGTTTTTTGTTTTGTTTTGGTTCTTTTTTGTTACTATGGTCTTTCTTTTGCCCCTGATCTTGTAACATAATTGACTGTGTGGACTCAAGCAAGATATTCATGTGTAAATCAGGAATAACAATCCAATAATTTACCTTAATCTGCACTATCCCAAAAATCAATGGTGGGGACAGTAAAAACAATGTGTATAATGTACACAGTATGCCCTTAATAAAGAATAGCTATCATTATTGTTTGTGTTTCTTAAACAAGGAGAAAAAATACAAAAACAGATTTTTCTCCTGTATGATTTATGCTGAAATGTTGGAAATATATAGTTATCTATTTATAAGTCTTTTTTTTTTTACTGTCCAGATCCCCACTGTCTGGTTTTAGATTGTGAACTCCTATAGAGAAGAACTATGATCATTTAAAATAATTTGCTCACACTTCTATGTGGCATCATATGCACGTAGGACTCTTCATAACATCAACTGATACCGATAGCAATGGTGCCAGGCTGCTTTTCATTGAATTCCAGTAAAATCCAGCACTATGTGCATAATGCATTGGTTCACTTTAAAAATATGTTTTCAAACTGAAGTAGAATCCTATAGATTCTACACAAAATAGGATTCCCAAGTCTTACACAGAAGATGTGATTACGGGCCCAGTTGTATCGTGCTTCCCCTTGGGCTTAGCTTTGAATCAGCCTAGAATTGCTATGTTTTATGTTTCTGAAGTCCTCTGCATCCTCTGTTCAGAGCAATTCCTAATTTCTGCAACTGTGTCTCAAGGTGGTATAGGAAGCATATGCAATAGAAAGAAAATTACGTTCAGGTGTCTGGATTTCTTAAACCAATTTTGAGAGTTTCTACGTTCCAAGGAAACTCTATCTTAATTATCTACCTTTACACTGACAATAGCAAAAACAATTACTGCAGACTGGCAGTTGCTACAGTAAGTTTCAAAATGGTTTATGGTCAATTCTTGAAGTATATTTTCTCCACATAGGTATGCATGGAATTCCATTACTACAAGTGTTCTACTTAAAAAAATCTTGCTCAAGTGGAGTAAAATTTTCCTCATTTTCTGCTGAGGAAAGAAATGTTTGCACACTGGTTTAGTCACTGCTAGCAGAGTGCCTGCACAAATGAGTTGCCTTACTGGGCAACTTACTCTGAGAGCATGAATTGGTGTTTTTCTTCACCGAAGAAGCTCTGTTAGTCAAGGTTGCAGTCACAAAGAATCACAATATGCTAACATCTGGGCAGGTGCTCTCATGACCTTTCTAATGCTTCGCAGATTTCTCTCTAGTGACAATTGCATTCAGGCAACAGTTAAATCTAAACTCAGTGATGCAACAAGACACAGTTCAGCAGTCATTTATGAATTTTACATACAAATACATGCACAAGAATAATTCCCCTCTTGGGAAAGGAAGTGGACATTTTTATTCAGAGCTAGTGTTTCAGTGTCTAACAGAATCTATTGAAAGGGAAAAATTAGGAATATTCTTGACTTGTTATTGCCCAGTTATTTCATAAAAAAATATAGATTTAGGGTTTGGCTTTTACATTTCTCTGGCAAACATTCCACCCTTGCTCAATTCTGAGTCATTCAAAGACTATTAGACAAGTCGCAGCATTTCTTTCCTATATAACACATTTTTTAGGTTTAAATGAATCACTCTTTTAGATTAATTACAACTTAAAGTAATACAATTTTTTGGTGAAGCAAAGGTAAATAAACCTATCAAGAACAAGGGTGCCAGGTAAAATACAAATTCTTAGTTAAATTTAAATCTTAGATAAACAATAGTCTTTTTTAGTGTATCTGTATCTATATATTGCATGGGGTATTCTTATATTGAAAATAAACATATTTTTATCTGAAATTCAAATTTCACTTGGAATCCTGTGTATTTATTTGATAAATTTAGCAACCCCCACTGAAGGCAAATGGGAGAAATAGACAACAAAATCTTGCCAACCTATAATCCCAGTGTCACTGTATTTAAACATCTAAAGTTACTCCCCCCCCCCTTTTTTCCCCAGCACCGTGATATAAAATATTTAGAAGAAATAACAGGAGATGCTTCACTCAGCAGGCAGTCACCTTGTAAAATTCACTGTCACCATAGGTCACTGGGCTGGATAATTTTATGACCAATAATAACATTTGTCTGAATGCACACTGAGAAAAGGTAATCAAATCTCACACTTTAGGGAATAAGTTGCTCAATGCAGAAATTGGGAGGGAATGACTTCCTGCACAATTGGCTAGGGGTATTATAGGGTTATAGTCACTATCAAGGAGGGTTCATGCCTCCATGGATCAGTATAAAGGCTGACAAATCAATGTATGTTGTCCTGAAAGTGGATGCAAAATTCACTAATAATAATGGAGAGGATAAAAATAATGATGCACAGGCTTATTTAAAGGAAGTGATTTATTTTATTATGGAGGGAAAATGGTTAATTTGAGGTTATTTTACATGATGTAACTTAAATAAATAAACTTACAGAGCCCATTTTCCCCTTTCAGGCCAGTATTATAGAAGGTAGAAGGAGTGGGGACTGTTCACTAACTACAGAAAAGTAGGTACCTTTCCCTCTTGCAGAGAACTGCCGCCTTTCTTTACAACCACATTGTGTCTACAGGTAATCTGAGTTTCACAGTGGCAGGTTGGGAGAAGGTTATAATCCAATCTAAAATCCTATAAAGTAGGCGAATTTACAAGGAAGGATTAAGAAAAGGGAAAATTTGCCTACTCTTTCCAGCTTCTCATTAATCTAGACTGGCCCTGCTATCTTGATTTATTTTGTCACAAAGAAAATATTATGGTAAACAAATTAATTATAAAGTGAAATTAACTCCATTGGGAGGCAGTCTATTGAAGGGGAAGTCCTCTATGTGTGTGTGTGTGTGTGTGTGTGTGTGTGTGTGTGTGTGTGTGGCAGGGGTAGGGTGGGCTAGGTAGAGGGAGGCAGTGATTTACCCAAAGCAATAAATGTCTAATGGTAGAGTTTCAGGAGCCATGGGGGAAATTTCTTAGTGTCTTTGAAAAGATTTCATATCCAAGACTGTCTATTTCACTTACCTGTAAAACTATTACTACATTTTGAGCCCTTCGATTGTCTGTATCCAGGTTTTGATTATGTTGCTTGAGTCTGAGAAGTGACATAAATGAGGGGAAAAATGCAGAAGGATGGTGAGATGTTCCATCCTCTTCTCTGATTCTGGGAAGTTATAGGTAAGCCAAATTAAGCAAAAACAAAATGATGGACTTTGATTTTGATGATAACCTTTCTTCTCCACCTTCTTTTCCTCAACTCTTTCTCCTTTTTTAGGCTCCCTCCCAGTAGCACAATGCTTTGAGGTAGGGCCTAGTTATCCAATTCACCATTCTTGTGTTTGCGCTCAGAGTAGGGGCACTCACATGGGATTGGAGAAGTGGCAAAGCCAGACTGTCTGCTCTACAATTTTACTTTTAGAAAGATGTGTATGTGTACATTATTAAAATAATATTGTCTTTTTATCTGGATTTTCTTAAGAATGGTTGTAAATAGCATTCTACTTATTTTATTTATTTTATTTTATTGACATTTAAAATTAATATGTCACTCATTATTCTAACCTTATTTACTAACATTAACTGATTTAATCCTCATTACCACTCAATTAAAAGATATTATTGCTATTCACAATTTAACTAAAGAAAACTGAAGTACGGAGAGGTTAATTAACAAAATCGGGTCTCACCCTTAATAAGTTATAGACACAGGATTCAAACTCAAACAAATACTGTGATTTTAAAACTAGTCATCATGTACTCCCTTCTCCCTTAGTTTATTTTTGTCACGCTCACCTCTAGACGCCAATCCCTATCAACACTACTAAATCTCCCTAACATCCACCTTTTTCTGTCCACATAGTTGCTTCCTTGGTTCACCTGAATCATTGTAACACCTCCAGCTTTTTCTCTCAGTCTGTCTTCTCCCCAGGCGATCATTTGCATGATCACAAATTAGGGTATTTCTAAAACCAGATTTTACTATAGCTTGGATTAAAACTTTGCGACATCTCCCCATGACCATAGAGTCTTTAACAGATATCCTCACTCCAGTATTTCTAAGGAAGAAGTCCTCTCCTACTTGCATTCCTGGCAAATTTTTTAGCTCAGATGTGGAGCCTTATCCAACCCCTCCAAGTACAATTTGTATACTGCCCTTTCTGTTCACAAAGCTCTTTACTTATTTATAGTACAACATTGTTTTATAGATCTTTGATTATTGGTCTGCACTAAAGAATTTTAAAATGGAGATTTTTTTAATGCAGTGGTACATAGTGGAAGGTAGATAATTATTTGTTGAATGCATTTTATTTGAGTGGTTGAATGTTTTGTTTCTGCTTCTAATATTTTAAAGAAAAAAAATGGCTTTAAATATACCTTATGAAACATTTTAACAAAGACTTATGAAATAAATTAATAATTAAGATTTTTTATTACTAATGAACATGTATCACTGAATTGTAATTCATAGACATGTAGCATACAAATCGCAAGCTGATTCTCACAAAGCCAATTACTGAGTTTAAGAGAAAAAATATGTGGAAAAATAACAATTAGAGGTTTATTGTATACCTTTTCCAAGTTCCCACAGATGAATATAATCCATAAAAAAGAACTTAAATAAAAAAGAAAAGGCATGCATTTGAATGAATGGAATGATTAATTCCAGACTCAATCAAGCAATTATCCACTGACTCCATCAAAATGATGCAATTAGTGCATATTTTTTGTTCTAAAATACATCTAGTTATTTATATTTGACTATTTTTAGTTACTGGAAACAAGCTAAAATGCAACCTTACGATTTCCAACTAAAAATAAATAAACACAAATGGAGCAATATTCAAAGAATAAATAAGTAATTTTCTTCCTATTTTTAGGATTAAATTTGGGCCTTAAATTTGTAGGCAATTGAAGTGATCAAAGAATTTGAGACTATGGTTAAGTATCTTAAGTATGAGTTTAATACTGTTGTTGAGACAATGAGAAACATTTGGAAAAAATGAAAAGTTCAATATTAAATTTTATGTATGTACCACACCAAACAATGAGATGTTTAACTGCAAATTAATGAAAACAATATTTTCAGCAAATAAGACTGTTTTTGTCCTTCATGTTTTAGTGTTACGCCTGTAACGGCTAAATGTGATATTTCCACTGAATTTATCAGATTAGTTTCTTTCTATGTCACTGACTCAATCACCTCTCTTTATCTCATTTGCTAATATCTTGAATCTGGAGGACAAATTTTATACTAATGGACTTCTTTGTAAGTTAACCATCTCCTTTATATGATTTGTTGTTTGTTGTTTTTCATTTTTTAGATAAATAACTTTGAAATAACCCTGATGTCTGGAATCATGCTGGCAAAAAAGCTTAAATTAATTAATTTTCTGTTTTAAGAACAAAATAATATATTCATTAGAACTCGTTCTGTTTGTGTGTTAATAATATTAAAATGAAAAAGAGTGAGTATTGATCAGTAGATTTAAAAAATGTATTATTATTATCAGATTAAAAGAAAATGAATTCCTTTAAAATGTAGGTATCTGTATAAAAATTGCTAAATTTACATAAGATAAATGCATAGATGGTAGAATGTACTTTAAGCATAAATCAGATTATGACAAATTATTCAATTCCAAATCATTTTCTTTTTTTTCCTTTTCTTTTTCTTTTAATTCTCATTAGGTTATAGTTAGTAAAATCTTTTCTTTCAACTTGATGAAAAATTGAAGGCAACTTGGGTTTGGTCTCCAAGGCTGTGAAATTTTTCACTGAAATAAGCCTAATTTTAGAAGCATATATTGTGGTCATTAAAATGCTCCATATGTAGCTATATCATAAAATATCTACAGAGTGTGGATTTTGTTTAGTGTCTACAAGTACTTCATTTTATAGATATTTCCCAACCAACACACACAAACATACTTCAACCTTATGGCTGGTAACAGTATTTTACCATCTGTGTGTTTGTATTTCAGGCAGAACATACTATGAAAATGCAATAAAAATAAAAAACAGAAAAGAAAACTGAAGCCAGTTTTAAGCAGACTACTTCTTAGCTTGAAAAACTGAGTGCCAAAAATCATCATCTGTGCTTTTCTAAAATAATATTGTTTTTTTTTTTTTTAAAGATGAATACTCGCTATTTAGAAAGGGCAAATAGAGTAAAAATGAATCAAAATGGCTAAATAAGTTCATATTCTGGGAAAAGACCATTATGGTTTTGATTTATACTCCTTAATATTTCCCCCTTTATTTTAAATAATTTAATTATAGCTATTATCCATATTTATATGAAAAAATCCTTATTGGGTATATGGTGAGGACTCTTTTGCATTTTGTGATTGTGTTTACTATTTACAAATTCCCAGCCACTGTATCTAAACTTAAGCTCCAGAAACTGTGTAATATTTTTTGTTCCTCTGTCAAACAAAGAATGGAAAAGTTAGTAATAGTAACTCAATTGGTATCTGTTAATTTACTACATTTCCTTGAGGATTCCTTTGCAAGTGGCTGATACCAGACTTCTAGTTAGAAATGGAAATATCTGATAAATTATGTACACCTTTTCCTATCATTTAATACAGCAGTCATTGGAAAAATAAAAAAAATATGATGGATTTCAACTTTTTTCTAAGTGTATAAAACATTAAAATTCTAGGTTCATTTTTTTTTCCTAATAGATTTGAAAAAAATTGATTTTGAGTAAGTACAAACTATATTTGCACTCCATGAATAATTTAATGATTTCCAGTAATATTCAAATCTAACTTCACATTTATTCATTAACTTTAAAAAAAAATAGCCATTAGAAAACTAAAGTATTGGTACTGCCCACCATTCAAAAAACAATCTAATGCTTACAATGCTTTTAGAAAGTTTAAAATTTTATTTAGGAGATTTAAAAGTTATTTAAGGTAATTTTTGAAAATCATAGGATACATCAGAATAACCAAAGATTTACTATGCTATGTTCTAAACCCCACTCACCCTGATTTCAATTTGCAAAACAAAACAAAAATAAAAAAGGATGATTCAAAACCAGATTTAGAAGATGGAATAGCACAAACTGGATTTAATCACCTACCTGAAATAACCAAATAAAATAGAGAAAATATATGAAACAATGATATTGGAGATACTAAACATCAGGCAACAAGGGATAATGATCACTGAGAGATGAGAAAAAAATCAATTGAGCCTTGTAATTTTCCCAGATTAATGACTTGAGAGAATTTCCAGATCAAACCATATATAGGAGGAACCTAGTGAGGGCTGTGGATTGTTTGAATTGAGTAGATGGAGTCAAGAATCTGGTAAGACCAATATGGTTGAAGATTGCAGGACAGTGGAGAGCACTGCAGGGACATAGAAATCTGACTGCAGTGGATTCCCCTTGAGTGTTAACTGAGTACTGACATAGCTGTTATTAAACTGCCTAATGCCAAGCAAACAATCATCTAAGAATAAAGTCTCTTCCCACCAGCCTAAATGGGAAATATGATTCAGAAAGCACTGAGAACTTTGAAGGGTTTTGTCTTCGTAGCGGAAATAATTAGCCTAAGACTGAACGCTGTTCTTGTCCAGCCTCACAAATCTTAAAACAAGACCCAAAATGACCAAACTATTTCCCAATATCTTAACTATCAGAACAATGCCAAAGAACACAGAAATACAAGCATACAAAAATGCCCAGCACCCATCACAGTAAAATTTACACTGTTTGGTTTCTGGTAAAATACTATCGAGTATACAAAGAAGTAGAAAAACACAACCCATGTTGAGGAGACAAATCAATCAACTGAAATCAACTCAGAGCTGATGGAGATAGTAGAATTATCAGACAAGGACATTGAAATAGTCATTAGAACTCAATATGTTCCAAAAATTAAGAAGAGATGTGGAAGATTTAAAGACACAAATCATACTTCTAGAGAGCAAAATTTCAAGTCTGGACTGAAAAATACAGTGGGTAGTATTACAGGCTTGTTAGACATTGCATAAGAAAAGTTAGCACAGAGAGAGAAAAATAGAATTAAAAAACAAGAAGTAAAGAGCATCAGTGGGCTGTGGGGCCAATTCAAGCAAACCACTGAATGTGTAATTGGAGTGTCTTAAGGAAGGAGTGGGTGGTGATGAATTAGTTTCCCAGGATAGCCATGATAAATTATCACAAAATTGGTGGCTTAAAACAATGAAAATTTATTCTTTTACAGCTCTGAAGGCCAGAAATCTGAAAGCAAGGTGTTGTTAGGGCCCTGCTTCCTCTGAAGTCTGCAGGATTCTGGTGGCGGTCAGCAGGCTGTGATGCTCCTTGGCTTGTGCATGCTCAATCTCTGTCTTCATCACATGCTATCTCTCCCTGTCTCTGTCTGTCTCTATCTTACTATGTCCAATTTTCTTCTTTTTAATATAACTCTAGTCATATTTGATTAAGGACTTTTACTAAATCAATTTGTGCTCACCTTAACTAATATTTTCAAAGAACCTATTTACAAATATGCTTACATTCACAGGACTTGGGGTTAGAATTTGAGTGTGTCTTTTTGAATGATACAATTCAATCCATAACAGGTGAGAATATAAAAATACTTAAGGAAATAATATCTTAAAAGTTTCCAGTTCTCAAAAAACTATAAACCCATTCTAACTATAAACTGTAAACCAAAACTGTAAACCAAAACTAGCACCTCAAGAAGCCCAACAAACCCCAAGCACAAGAAATGTGAAAAAAAAAACAAAAAAAAAAAAACCACTATGCCATTGCATATTATAATCAAATTGCTCAAAACCAGTGGAAAGATAAAACATTAAAAGAAGGTAAAGAAAAGAAATTCATGTTGCGTAAAGAGGAACAAAGAATGACAGGAACTCTTTGCAAACAATGTAAGTAAGAGGAAAGTAGAGCAAGAGAGAAGACATTGAAGAAAAATATCTGAAAATTCTCAAATATTTAGAAACTATAATAACATGCTTCTAAATATCACTGTGGTCAAAGAAGAAAACAAAAGGAAAATTGGAACACATTTTGAACTGAATGATAATTAAAACAATATATCAAAGTTTTGGGGATGCTGTTAACATATTACTTAAGATGTTTAACAGTTTGAAATGTCTATATTTGAAAAAAATATATCTCAAATCAATGATCTCATTTTCCACCTTAAGGAACAAGAAAAAGAAGAGCAGCAGAAATCCAGAATAAGCTAAAGATAGGAAAAGGTAAAGATCAGAATGAAAATCAATGAAATGGAAAACATTGGAGAAAATCAATGAAATAAAAACTGGCTATTTGAGAAGATTAATCTTCAACAAAAATGCCACAAATTAATAATATAAGGAACAAGAGAGGTGACACAGGTGTTAAAAGGAAAATAAGACAATATCATGAACAACTCTCTGAACTTACATGAAATGGACAAATCCTTGAAAGACACAAACTACCAAGGCTCATTCAAGAAGAGATATATAACTTAGGTAGCCCTTTAACAATTAAAGTAATTGAATTTGTAGTTAAAATTCTTTCCACGAAGAAAATTCCATGCCCAGAAAGCTTCATTGGTAAATGCTACCAAATATTTAAGAAAGAGATATTACCAATTCTACCCAAGCTCTGCTCTCACACACTGCTAGTGAGAATATAAAATGGGATAACCATATTGAAAGAGTTTGGTGCCATAATGATCCAGCTTTCTCACTCTTAGTCATCCCACTCTATTTTCTCTTTATTCAAGAGAAATGAAAACACATGCTCATATACTGTGAAGGCTGGTACACAAATGTTCATCGTTTTATTTGTAATGGCCCAAAACTGGAAACAATGCACATGTCCATCATTATATGAATGGGTAAATAAATTGTGTTCTATCCCTACAGTGAAATGCTACTTAGCAGTAAAAACAAATGACTCGATATATCATCATGAATGGATGAATCTCAAAATAATTATTCTGAGTGAAAAAGTCAGTCCAAAAAAAGAGTACATACTGCAGAAATCCATTTATATAAAATTCTAGAAAATGCAAACTAATCTATTCTGATAGTGAGCATGTCGATGAATGTCTGAGGAATGGGAGAGTTGTGTGAGTGGGAGGAAAGTCTTAGAAAGGTGCAATAGGAAGTACTTTTGGATTTTGGATATGTTCAGTATTCTGAGGTTTTGATGGTTTCACATCTACATATTTATGTCAAAACATCAAACTGTATATTTTAATAAGTCCATTGTTTTGTATGTCAAATACACTTGTTAAAATTATAGCTGTTAGAAAAAGAAAATAATCAGATTTTCATGAAAAGAGCCTATGACTATCCTGATGCCCTCAACCTTCAGCCAGATCTTCAAGCTCATACTCAACATAGTATTAACTTTATTTAAAGTGCCTTTTATGTAAATGTGATTATTTGCTTTTAAGTTTAATAAAGATCAACAGCAACAGGTAGACGGTCATTTGGTTTTTTATAGTTAAGTATGGTAGCAGAAGATGTAAAAAAGTAAGTTGATATTGACAAAGACTCCTAAAGATGCATAAATATACCTTTTTGAATACAGTCTAATGAGGCAAGTAGGGGAAATGCATAGTGGTCCTAACAGGTGTGCTGTGCTGGGTTCAGATTATGTGCAGAATTAAATTGTGCTTCATAAAAGAAGAGTTATTTAAATGGACACATTCCTATAGCAAGAAAAATATAACATTTAACTTATCAAAGTAGTGAAAAAGGATTTTTTAAAATAGTTCAATCTCAGCTTCTCCTAAACTCTTAATGTAGGTTATGACAACTAAACAAATAATCTACAAATCAAAACAACAAGCAAATATAAACATTTATTTCACCTGTGCTACTTTTTTGTGATACTATATTTCTCTACATTTTGAGGCTTATTCTTCATTCTTTCATAACAATAAAAATTCCACACAGAGAAGTCATTACTCATACTCTACATCAATCACTCTTTAAAGAAGCATTAAAGTATGTCACAATTAATTGAATTCAAATTAATTAATGCAGAAAATATGATAGCAACACATACACACACCTTTGAAATACAAATCAGCTTTATAGTCACATATGAAGAAAATTGTTAGCATAATATTTAATGATACATATTCTTAACAAATATAATTTCACAGGAGACAAAATGCATATAACTCAAAGATAAAATTAATAAATACAAACCAAATTCAAAATGTTGTAGTGAAAATAAATGCCTTCGATTTAAATCCAAGTTCAGGTCCACAATAATCATTCAAGGAATTTGAGACATTGGCCAAATAGTTTTACATCTATGAAATTTGGTTAATGCATTGAATGGGATAATAAAATGGGGCTCCATAGTGGTTTTGTCAATATCAGAAATAAAGCACATAATACATAGTATATACAAGTTTTTTTTATTCTTTGGTTTCCTGAACTGAAAATTATACAAAATATAAAATTTATAATGTGATAGGAAAGAAGAAAATACAGACTGAAATGTGTTTAGTTTGTGAACTCAAAATAAAAATGAATAGCTTTAAATTGATAGCTTTCAAGAAATGATTACAAATTCTCTTGGAAGTATATGGAACATTTATTTCCTTTTAAAATAATTTTTATTGCTTTATTATATATTACAGAGAATAGAGTGCTTGATACCACCTTAAATACTCACCCTTTCATGTTCTGTCATAGAAATTTATTTTGCACGGAGCATCTATTACAATGCTATAGCAAATTAATTCCCTTGCTTATTTTTTTTAAGGAGGTATAAGGGATTGAACGCAGGACCTCACACATGAGAAGCAGGTTTTCAATCGCCTAGCCACATCTGCTCCCCAATTAGGGCTGGTCTTTCCGTTTGCTTGTTTGTCCATTTTTTTTGCTGTTGTTTCGTTTTGTTTTTAGGAGGTACTAGGTATTGAACAGGTGACCTCATACAAGGGAAGCAGGCGCTCAAGCACTTGAGCTACATCCCTCTCTAATTTCTTTATTATCTGTTTCTCCTACTAGTATGTAAGCTTTTTGAGGGGAGGAACTTTATTTGCTCCCTATCAACATAACTGAAATTCCCATTACATTGCTAGGCAAATGGTAGGCACTCGATAAAAATATATTGGATTTGCAAAATATAGAAAACCTGAAAAATACAGAAATGTATACATAAAAAAATTTAAGTTGACAATTACATACAATAATATAATCAAACAGAATCTTGATTATTATTTTGGTATGTATCTTCCCAATCTTTCATGATATGTATAATTTTTTTTTAAAATTTTACAAATAGTTCATGTTTTGTTTCTACTAATCATACAGTGTCTAAAACCTTTTCCCTTTTTCTTATGTATTCTTTGACTCTACAATGTTAATGGATATATGTGTTATAGCCAAATTTCCCTATTATACACATAGCTGCTCATTTCCCCATTTTTCTAAATCATTTCCTTAATATGTTGAGAGTAAAATAGTTTTAATTTCCTTAGGATTCTTGTTATATATTTCTTAATTAACTCAGAAATAAAATTTTTATCAATTTATTCCCCTGGGAATGCCACTTTCCTTAAAAGGTCACCAATATTATATTAAATTACCCTTACCCATTCGAAATGTGATAAATGATAACATTATTTCTTTAATTCCCATTGCCTTGGTGAATATCAATGATGAAATATTTTCATATATATATTATTTTTCCTTTTCTTTTAATTGTCAGATCACATCCTTGTACTCATTATCCTATCGTAAATGTCCTTTGTTATTGTGCCAAATTTTCCCTGGTTTGTCATTTGCTTAGACTATTTTTGTGACCTTTTTACTTTAACAATTGCAATTATATTTTCTGAAGCCAAAATTTTTACTCTTTAAGAAAAAGAATTCCCAAATCTCTTGAGACTTATGTGTTTCCTTTTAATGTACAATTACTTCAAAATTTAAGAACAAAATAACAATAAAAACATAAAGGAAGCTTCCTCTCTTCATATTGTCAGTGACATCTTGGGAAATTCTTAAATTTACGTTAAGGTCCTTTTAACTATTTACTTTTTGAAAATTTTGACATTTTTCCAGAATGGCTCTTCATGTGTGTTTTTTCTCTTTCAGGATTAACAAAAGACTTGTTGATCCAATTCAAGGTGATTTCTATCATATGAATTAGCTTAAACTTTCAAGAAAAAAAAAAAATTTACCCCAAGAACACTAAATAAGTTAGATATTTTATATGACTGTAAACTAAACCAAACTTCCACTAGTGAGTATTTGATGAAGAATAATTCAATAATTATTACTTATTGGCTATGAGAAAGAATAACAATAACTTTCTATCTGACTTCACTTTTAATTTTGTATTATTTTGTAAATACTTTTAAAAGTAACTCATTTCAGAAGACTATTAAAACACTGGAGAACACAAAGGTGTGATTTTACCCCCCACATATATTTTTACTATGTGTGGAAAGCTGTTGAAAAGAAAGGAAGAAAATGTATAGCTGATGTTCTTTACTTTTATGCACAAATAATAAAAACTACAGTTAGTCAATAAATTACTTTATATGGACAGGGCACATTTAGGAGGATGTAAATCATCATTTCCTGAAGGATATTTTCATCATGGTACTATACATCTAAAAGTGCTTTAGAGTTTACAGACCACTCATACACAACTCTGGAAGCATCATGCTTCCCAGCATACAAAGAAATTTCAGGGAGAGTTGGTCAATTTAAATAGGGCTGTTATTTAATCCCCAATAGACTGTTAAAGAAAAAGCCTTGGAGAGGTTAAACAATCTGATTAGGATTGTGTATCCAATACAAGACAGATTTAGCTCTAGAACTCATATTTTCTGACTCCAAGTTTAGTGCTCTTTCCATTAGTTTATATATTTTGGGGTGGCAAAAATAAATAGTACAAATCAAATACCTTTGTTATGAAGTCCATATCTGGGAAGGTTATTACTCTGAGTCTTTGTTTTGACTTGTTGCAAGTTTAGGTTGCAATGGACTCATTAGTGCTTGCATCTGAAACTGCACAGCATGAATCTCTTTTTAACCTGTCAACAGCATTTTGTGTATGTCTCCCTACTTCTGATGCTTCTTCTCTTTCATCTATTCCTTTGCTTTCCCTCCATTTTTAATTTCAATATTAAGAATCACATATAATGCTATACCATATATTTCTTCTTTTTTTTCTTTCAGTTAATAATATCTTGGTACTTTCAAACTCCCACTTCTGCACTGTTATGCTTCTTAGGTGATTTTTACATCTCTCATCTAAGTGTGTTTGTAAGGCATCATCTTTACGGAATTACTGTTTTCTTTTAAAAGGTTTACCCTTTTACCTTGTATGCACACAGAATCTCTCTCTCTCTCTCTCTCTCTCTCTCTCTCTCTGCCAAGAATAAAAGGTTTCACCAAATGTGTGCTCCGTCCAACGTAGCATAGACAGAAACATATTGTGTTGTGTTTAGGTTCAAAGGTTTCTTGTTTATATATTTACTCTTCAGAATAATTTTATCTGGGTTTCCTTTATTGAAACTTCCAATACCTGTTGCTGTAATATATTCTAGCTGTATTCAAAGAAAGTCCCCTTCAAGAAGAAGATGCTGTGATATAATTCTTTTGAAATTTACTACAAATATACCTCTAACTTAACTTCTGGAACTAAATTTAAGGGTAATATAACTGATACCAAATCCCTGGAGCCTCCTGTTTGTAATTCTCAGTGTGAGCTCCTTCTCCATCAACCTGGAATAAGCAAAGCACAGTGAATTATTGCATCACCAATCCCATTATTAGACGATACCATACAATTATATGTGTCACCTGGCCAAAAAAATACAAAGCTCTTTCATCCCCAAAACTCTTTCCTCCGTAGCAACTTTAGTTTTCATTTAAAGTATTCTTCTCAGGACCCACCTTACACTGTTTGCTACAATGCCACAAAGCCTCATAGAGCTCTTGCTAAGTTTGCTTTGCATATAGAACAGGAGTATCATGAATATTCATAACAATAAATGCTCCTCTTATTCAGTATGAGCTCTGCCAGTAATTTCCACTCTCTTGATATTTCAATAAAATGTTGTTTTTATTTCATGTTAATTCTCTTTCTCTTGTTACAGACAAGTGATTCTCTCTCTCTCTCTCTCTCTCTCTCTCTCTCTCTCTCTCTCTCTCTCTCTTTTCTTTTTGCTGGTCATTTAAGAAAGTTGGAGATTGTTTGGCCCTGGATTTTACCATATATATGCATATTTGATTTTCTGAAAATGTGTTCTTATTGGAAGGAAATGGCACATAAAATACCAGTGTATCTGGTAGAATCCAGTAGAATAGTAGGTTTCTTTTTTACTAGTATAATTGTTACTTTGTGGATTCTAGTTGCTTCTATTTCTCTCTCTGATTCTTGGCTCCTTTATCATTGTGTCAATTATTATATGACAAGAAATGTGGTTAGCATAAATCTAGAAGTGTGCAAACGTTATTGACTCTTATATTTTCATATTAAAAGACACAATTCTGATAATTGATTTCCCATTAGTGTACTTACCATCATTTCTCCACAAAAAAGGAATATATATGAGATTGGATTTTACTTAATAAAACCCTGAAATGTATTTTAATGTACCCTGAAACAATGCCATGTTATTGTATTAGGTTTTTTCCCTTAATTAGTACATAAGAATGATAGTACATGAAATAAAAGAAAAATTGACAATGTATTATTAATGGCATTGCTTTCTCCTAAAAATGGATTAAATAAATTAATAACATGTTAGGAGCATTTTATGCTTATGTATTTAAATGGGTTTGGAACTAATCACATTAATGATTCTTCTCTATATCCTTTTACATAATTTTTCTTATCTATAGTTTTTAAAAGCAAATGAGAATTGTAACATTGCTGTGTCATTAACAAGGTCAAACACATAATTAACTTTTGTATAGTATATATCACTAGGTAATGAAGTTGTGTTAACACCACTTAGAGAAGATATAGACTGGATGGACTTGAAGTTGACAGATGGGGACGCAGAATTTAAAAGCTCAAGATCTGCAAATGAAAGGTTTTGCAAAATGCCAATCTAATATGCAGCTCAGTAATATGGTAGCACATTTTGCAATTAAGTGCATATATGGGGAAATCAATTATTCTAATCTCTAATTTTCAAGCAGTAATGTAAAAATGGCATGCTCGAGATAGAGGAAATCTAGTTTTTCCAGTTATTTTGATGTTACTTTTAAATATTTGGGCTTCCTGATCCTTCCACCCCAGCATAAGTATTTTTCATAAATTAATATATTGATTACTTAATATTATGAACAGATTTTATAAGGATAACAATAGAGAAAATATTTAATAATATGAAACTTAAAATTTGAACCTGTGGATCACTGAGCAAACTAAGTGTCCAAGAAGATTTATAAGTTTAGGTGAAAAAATAAGAAAGGGAAATTAACTTATTGCCCAATGATTAAGTGGCTTAATTTTTCTGCCTAAAATACATGTTTGAAATGTGTCACAAGGATATTCACTCCCTGTATTTCCTACCCTAATAAATGACATGCCTTTTTTTAGATATCTGTAATTTATCTTTGATTATTTATTCTTCCTCACCCACATCCCATGAACAAACCCTACTGCCCAATCATCAAGTTCTTTGGAACTTTCTAGTCCTTTTTTTAATTTTTCTCCCACATGCTGTTGAAACTCATATAGTTTACCACTATTTATCACCTCATTAATGAGAAAGTTTGGTTTTCTGATCACCAAGTTTCCTCTAATCTAATGCTTTTATCTCCCAGAAAAAAAAACAAAAACAAACAGAGATCTTTTCTACCATGCATGTATCTTTAACATCTTCCATGGGTGTGTGGAAGAAACCTAAGCCTATCATATTCAACCCCTGCTTCCCTTCAGGTCCTTGCATGTCTCTATAGTTCAGGCCCCCTCTCTGACAGAGGCCATTTTTCATAGCTGCCTCCAGTGCTGTAATTAAAATGAGGACATCCCATAATTTTCTAGATACCCATGATATAAATATAATTGATTGGATGATGGGAACTGGAAAGAAATCAAAGGACCTTTAAAAAATATCTGTTATTCACTTACTATATTTAAGGTACTAAGTTAAGAACTATGGAAAATAAAAATCTTTCTGAAGTAGCAGCTGCCATACAGAACATATATTTAGGGCATTATACTTTCAGAATTGTTTTATACACTAACAATTTTATAAATAGTTGTCATCAGTCCCTTTTTACAAATGAACAAACTGAGTATTAAAGACATTGAGTAATTTTATATCATTCAGCTAAAACAAGGCAAAGTTATTTGAAAGCCTACTCTCGGTAACTACTGCAGTTTGCAAATGCAAAGACCATTTTGTTGGGTGGCCCATAGTTGCTACTCAACAAAGTTTTGTTGAATGAATGACTGAAAGAATGCTTTCACTCTACAGCGGCCATATTCCTTCTGCAGTCGAGCAGTTTACAGTCTAGTTAATGAAATAGGACTATTTCATTCAACAAACATTTACTGAATGCCCACTATGTTGTAGACACTGTTTGGGACACTAGTGATGCAGCAGTAAATATAGTCAGATTAGATAGATGGTAGATCAATTGATTGGTCAATCAATTCATAGATAGACAGATGATGATGATGATAGATTAGATAGACAATATTCCTGCCCTCTTGGAAGTTAAAATATAGTAAAAATAAAGAAAATAAATAAATTATATCAAATATTAGGAAGTGATAAGTTATATGGATAAAAATAAATTAAAGAAGGAGAGGTAGTGTAATAAAAACCAGAAGCAGCAAATATTATAGGAACTTAAACTAGGTTTATAGCTAAGATTTTTATGTAGAAACAATGAAAAAAGGTTGATTTTTCTGTTTTAAAATATTTTTAGAAATACTTATGAATATGAAATCTTCTTAGTATATCAGGTAAGATAGGCTAATTCATTTTAAAATAGAAAGACTACCTAGATATATTGACTGGGTCATCTTTCATTATTTTATTTTTGCCATAAATTTGTGCAAGCTATTTTAAGGATAATTAAGATTTAATATTGAGCATCAGTTCCAACAGTTTTTAATTCAGAATGATTTTATATATAACTTAGATTTAGCTATCCCTTCCTGAGAAGGAGTATGCATTCAAGAAATATTTAGAATTTTGATTCTTTCAAATTAAAAAAAAAAATGAATTTAACAATCCAGTTCCAGATATTTGTTCTCTCTTGCACAGCATTTGGTATCTCATTTATTCAGGGTCTAGAAGGTAGAAAATGTGACCTTAAAGTACATAGAACATTTGGAACTTGTGATTTCGGGGAAAGGAGAAGTCTAAAATTCTATCTCCTTAAAATTTGTTTCCAGAATGTTAGCTACAAAGCAAGTTATATATAGCAGTAAATGCATGCTTAATCTGTGCAGAAATCATGGTGTGATGAATACAATTAAGAGCCTCGGAGGGAATAATTATATTACTGCATAAAGCTGGTGGTTTTCAAATTGCTTGGTGCCTGGACTTTAAATTGGCCTGATTTCCTGTTGTGAAAGTCATCCATCCCAGCAACACAACTGTAGCAGGGACAACGTAGTTTCAAAGTCATGCAGAAAGCATATTCTTTCTGATCAGCTGCCATATATTCTTGTTTAAAAGCAAAAAATTGGCAACATGCACAACAAAATTGATTAAACTGATAAATTAAAATGCCTTAGACTCTGTGCATTATAATATCTACTATTCGGAAGAGAATTTTTGAAACAAGAATGATTAAAGCAAAATAGCAGCTTTTTAAGCACCATGTACAAACTAAATTATAAAAATTTTAACTGAATTGTTTAAAATGAGTAACACTTTCATTTCATGATTACCAGTTCCTAGAGTACCAGTTCCTAGAAAAGAATATGTCAATTAGGGAATCCCTCCCAGAAACATAATCATGTGTAGAAAATCTGAATGTAACTGTTTAGTCCTATATGAAAACTGAGTTATATTGGAATTAGCATTTGGTTGATTTTATCAAATAGCTGATTAGTTTCATCTACAGAGGAAGCATTATATGGCCTCAAATAATTTTGCATTTCTTAATAAAGAGACAAAAACAATTTTATAATACCTAAAATTTACAATTGCTTTACATGAGGTTGTTTTGATTTAGGAATTAAAATAGAAATTTCTCATCTACAATAAGCACACAATAATGAAAAGATAACACAGAATATGGAATCCATTTAACTAGTAATGAGTTTGGAGCCACAATCTTGAAAATGTTTAGGTGACTCTGCTAAGTAATGGGTATTAGCAAATGATAGAGAAGGGAAGGATTTTCAGCCCAAAGAAATAATATAGTTAAAGAATCCAGACAAAACATGGAAAACCCTTAGAAAACTTCGAGGCCAGGAATGCCATCATTCCCACCAGCCATGAGAGCTCTTGCTCCCAACTGCTCCTTACAAAAGTAGACTTAGAATCATACAATTTCAGGAATCCATTGTTCTCTATTGGAACTTGCAGTCATTAAGCTTCCTAGTTGCCATGCCTGATCTACTGCAACTGAGAAAGAAACAGAGCCTTGGAGAAGCTGTATGATTTTAAAGCATTCAGATGCTCAAAAATTGTGTGAGCCACAGCTGGAAACCCATCACCGAGGGCTAGCACAATTCTAATTCTCTTGCCAATGCTAGGGTGACCTTGCCAAAAAGTGAGGGGTTCATTCTCTAAATATTGTTCTGCCTTTTTCTATTTGGTCTTTTCATCTCTGTGGATCATTCAATATAATTTAAGTTCTTCATATTCTATTTCTTTCTCTTTTCCATTCGTTCAGTTAATCCTCTATTCAACAAATGTATTGCTAGTTGCTGGGGGAATTATATGATAAAATATGGACACTATTTTGGACACAACCAAGAAAAATCATGGTTACAGGCCTTACTCTTTTTATATATTTAATAGATTGGTTCATTGCAAAGTGCAGAGATTACACAGTTGGAAATCTTGGGACAATTCCTATCCAGTTCAAAGCAGGAACCTAAAATATGGGTAGCCACAAGACTCTTGATTCAAGTAATCTAATTTGGGATCTCTTCAGTGACTTTGAAAACCCTAGAGAGTTTGCAAGTAGAACTGTTGACTTAACAGAAAATAAACTATTCAGGGAATGTTCCACATGTGAAATAATGTTCCCTTTCTTCTTTTTCAGATATACAAAAGTTTTATCTAATTCTTGTTTACTGTGTAAGCACACACACATACACACAATCACACATAATCTATAATCCTAAAATGAAGTTACTATTGACCTATTTGGGTCATTGCTAAGTGGTAAAGATATTGTATTCACACTAGATTAACCAAGTTTATCTTATCACCAATATATTTCTGAAAATACCTTCTAGCTTTAGTGGTGTAGCTCTTGCCCAAGAAGCAAAATACCTGCCTTATATGGGGATTTATATCTCACATTTGGCCTCATTGCAACTATTTCTCTAACCAGCTGAGCACATGTGTTTGCCATCTCAGAGATAACATTTAATTCTACATATGCTTCGTTCTTTGAATTGAAAGTCACACAAGAAAAAGAACAGTAATGCACAGTTCAGATTTCACCTTATAATTAAAAAAATAATTATGATATTCCAGCTTTCTTAGTTTTCCAGGCTGTCCTGTCATATGGTAATACCATCTCCTTTTTCTTCTACTTTTCCTGACTATTTGGCTATGGCCCATCCCCATGGCTTTCTCTCTATAAACCCTCCAATAACAGGATTAAGATCCATCCTTATTCAGTTGGCCATATCTCAACTAAAATTAAGTTCCTCAAAAGGTCCTATTTATAATATGTCCACATCCATAGGAATGGGTTTAAGATTTAGAACCTGTTTTATTTTGGGGTACATAACTCAATCTGCCACACCAGCATAACTATTTTATTTTGAAATTATTATTTTACCATTAAATAGTGGTGTTATTTTTTATTGGCAAAATAATGGTAAATTTAAAAAAGAATTATTTAGGTAGGCAAAAATTAATCAGTCAATCATGCTGCTGAGCACAGAACTTAAAAGCAATAGAAAATTGGCTGATCTCTAAAATAGAATGAAGCAGATCTACACTTATATTGAAAAACATTATGATTTTTCTTTTATATTTTATTATTCGTTGTAGCCCTTTATAAAATGGTCTAATATATCACAAAATAGGTAGGAAAATATAAGTGGTATATATTTCATCAACTGTGATCTATTGAATTAAGTTGTGTTTTTTTAAATGCACAATCTTCTGAGCCTCATGTTGCCTAATGTCTGATGCATGTTACTAAGAAATGGAATCTTAGGCTTTCATGACCAAATCCAAAATTGTTTTAAAAAAATAAGTTGAAGATCATTCATCTATAGAAAATGTATTAACACCAATCTCAGATTCCTAGATATACAGATAAATATTCCTGTAAAATATTGTGACAAATTCTGAACAACAAAATGCAATTATCGAAATATGTGGGTATGTTACGCAAATATTTATCATTTTTCATATGTACTTTATCTTTGTCCAAACAGAAATAGTTTTCTAAAAAATAAAGATTATAAAATCATTTCAGATAAATGAGCACATTATTCTATCTAGGATCAATATTAGCTCATGCCATGCCAATTTAATCTCTGATTTATTTGGTGTTTTCCAAGGAACAAGTTTTCTTTTCTATGGAGACTATTTTACATTAAGACCAAACACTAACATTTCAAAGCCTGCAAGTCCTACATATTTCTCCAAATGCAGGAGTCCAAAGAACAAAGGCTCCCACTTAAGATCTTTTTTATCTACAAGTTACACTGAACACAATATCTTATAGAACCTTTCCTTTCCCAGAAAGACACAAATACAAATGTGTCATAAAAACCCTCAAAATGGCGAAATGTTTACATGGGTGGAATCACTGACAAAAAGGAATGTTGAATACAAGATCAATTCTGGTTTTGCATTTGTAAATTAATAAACAGACCATCATGAATATTACTTTTTGTAAAATATATATATTTCATTTAAGTAAGGACACATATCCCTTTCTACAAAGCTCTACATGCCCTGTTCTTCTGCATTACATTTACTAGACCCAGATGCTGAGCCGAGAAAATTCCTTTCCAGCAATAGCATCTGGCTCCTTGGCAGCCTCTGTTTGCCCTTGTATTGGCTACATTGCAGTTGTCTTCAGGCTATGAAATGGTTAGGATGCTGATGTGATAATTCATTCACTTGGATTGCCCTTCTTTTAGCTTTCTTATGTTCTCCCTACTTGAAATATTTTTAACACTTACAATATTTTATATATAAAATTTATTGGGAAAATACTGATACATGGTATACCATTCAAAGGCAAAATTATTTTTCCAACTAAGATGTGTTATTCTAGCTTAAAAAGTTCTTATTTGTCTTGCTCCTCCTTTTCTATAAATATATGTAATTTTGACCCTTTTTAGTTTTCCTTTGTTGAGTTGTAATAAAAATGATAATGGTGATAATGTTGATAATAAAAACTATCATTTACAGAACATTTCCTATAAGCCAGGGGCTGTACTGAGTCTTTCTTCTATTTAATTTTATTTAATTCTCACAATATTCTACAATATCTGTCTCATTCTTCACTTAAAAATTGGAAACAAATTTAAAAGTTCTGTAATATTTGATCAGGAGGCTGTTTGGGAAAAAAGATGGTCATTATCAAAGGGAAGATTACAGAAATTGGCCCTAGAGCTCAAGTTCAGTGAATTTTAAATTCTTTCAATATGCTAATTACACTGTTTCCAGTTTGATGCCAGCCTAGCTTTCTCACCTTATCGCCAAAACTCCTATGTACCCCAGGTTTTAGCCTCATGGGAATAATCAAAAGCCCATGCTTTTCAGCTGCCATTCCACTAATTGACATGTCCTTCCCTGTTTGCGTTTCTCTGAAATCTAACTCGCTTCTGAAGTTCAAATAAGGCAGAGAGATTCCTGGATCTGAGGAAGGTGTGGAAAATGACTCTTCTTTTCTGGCTTAGGATGGGATATTATTAGTAATAATAAAAATGGCTATTCACTGAACATTTACTGCATGTAAGTCATTCTTCTGAGAACTGCACATGTCTTAGTTCATTCCATCCTCACAATACCCTATGCGATGGGGATTATGATGAGCCCTATTTTATAAATGAGTAAATGAAGGCAAACAATAGTTATGTCACTGCCGATGTGCCACAGCTGGGGAACAACAGAGACGGATATAAGCTGAATCTGGATGGGCTCTGGATGGGATCTGGATGGGATCTGGAAGGACTCTGGATGGGATTTTCATGGGCTCTGGATGGAATCTGAATGAATGGTACCTGGAGCCCATTCTCCTAACAACCATACTGTGTGACTTGTCCCTGGTTCCTCAGATCCTCAGAAGAAGTGTTTTACAATCTTGGTTCTAGGCCATGGAAACACTATGTTTACTTTCCTGATTCTCCCTAACACAGAGGAAATCTGTGGGGCTAATTCCAGATACTCTATATATTTAAATATCACGATTTTCCTAATTGTATCTTTTAAATATTTTCAGATGATGGAAATGTAGATCATATTATTCAAGTAAATGATTTCATTACTTTTAATCAGACCAAAAGGAAAATCATATTTGAACAATAGGTCAAGAGATTATCCAAATAATTTCTGAAGATAATACAGTTCTTCAGTAATTTGGGAAATTCATATTCTGTTCTTCACATTTTTTTATGGCAAGATCTGCCTAATTTATTACATCTCTTGGATCACTATCTCTTCCTCCTTCTATCACATGCTTGATAAATCTCAGCTCTTATGGATGCAAAATCAATTGAATGTGAATATTCTTGCTGACCTGATTTTGTGATAATCAGCGTAGGCTAAACATTCACTATATTAGAAACCATGCATGTGTTCCCAGACCTAATTTTTCTCCCTAGGTCTGGTTTTTAGAATGCTGGTGATAAACTAAGCCTGATTTATTATATGACCATCCTGTATGGAAAAGACTGTAACTTTGGGTATCTTTGGTCAACCTTAAGAGATATAGCAGGGGGACAGATGTGGCTCGGCTGGCTGGGTGTCCATCTCCCATATGAAGGGACCTGGGTTTGATCCCTTGGACCTCCTGGTAAAAACAAAAAAGAAAAATATAGAAGGTGCGTGCACCACCACGCCCCGCAAGCAGGTGAGCAGCCAGGTCTCGTGTGCAGATGCACCTTCAGGCCCCACGAGCCACGCAGCAAGATGATGACATAACAGAAGACTGACACAAAGAGAGCCAAGATGAGATGCACCGAAAAACTAAGAACTAAGGTGGCACAGGCGGTGGGATGCCTCTCTCCCACATGGGAGATTCTGAGGATCGAATCCCAGTGAAGAAAGGAGGAGAAGGATGAGAAGAGAGGGCAGGAAATTAATAGAGAGAGCTGCCCAGTAAATGGACACAGAAACAGCAAAAAAGGGGGGGGGGCGGTAAAAATGGATAAAAATAAATAAATATATATATATAAATCTTTAAAAAAAATGTATAGGGGAGGAAGATACGGACTATAGTTAGTAGTAATACTTTGATGATGCCCTTTCATGATTTGTTAGCAGGTGTTTCACAACACTGCAGGGTGTTTGATGCGGGTGATGCGTGGGAGCTCTGTATAATGTTATTCATGTTTGTTTTGTGAGTTCACGATGTTTACTGAACACTTATAGTTTATGTATGTTCATGTAGGAATGATATATTTCAATAAATTGTTTTTTTTTTAAATTCAATTGAATATTCTCTTTTTCTTGTCACTATGTAGAATTATGAAATCCTCTCTAATGTAATTTTTATTTCTGACAAATATTTATATCATCTTTTATTTCCATTTTTGCACTTTCTAGCATGGGGTCTGTGTCATACAGCATGACAACTTACACTTGGAAAACATGGTCTCAGATTTTCCAAGTATAAGCTGTCATGTTTTGTTCTGACTTTTTGCTTCTTTTAAATCATATTTATTAGTGGTTTATTGGTTTTTAGTTCAATTGCTGTCTAGTTTAATATAATTCTAATTTATTTGCTAAATATGAAGATTCCATTTTAAATGATTTCTGGAATTTACAAACATATATGTGTTTGTATGTATCTGTACATATTTATATATATAATACAATAACAAATGATATTCAATAACTTCTGCAACACAGTTCATACATAATTTAGACATTTTGCATGTGTCACACAGACACCTTTTCCTTATCTCAGTTCTTGGTCACCTCTTTGAAATATTGTTTCCAGTCATATGGATATTTTTTTGTGTCTCCTGTATGCCACAAGGACAGTATGATTTAATTAATTCAATTTAAAATAAAATAAAAATGTATCTTGAGAATTAAATATTTAGGAAAGAAGTAATAGTCATGTAAACAAAAAATTTTAGAGTATATATATATGTAAATGAAATTCTCTCTCTTCTCCCCTCTCTCTATGTACAAATAGATAGGCCATATACGCATTGCTTTAAATATATGTGTATGCATGCACACACGCAAATGTACTATATACCCTTTAAGTAGTTTCATTGTTTTGCTTTACTATCTATGTTATGTGTCTGGCTGGCAGGACAGATTAGGTAGATAGATAGATAGATAGATAGATAGATAGATAGATAGATAAATGTGGAAAGAAAGAATTTCTCTTCTATTTGGTATATATTTTATACTCTAAATTATTTTTTTTCAGCATAGTTATCACTATTACCTCTTTCCAAAATATATACTTTTCAAGATCCATTTGTGTGATAATTTAAATTAATTGATTATTATGTCCCTGTGGCATATTGAAGTCACAAAAACATGTCCATATAAGCATAAATAAGCATTTCAAGAGGTGACCATGAACTGAGTCATATAGAAGTTCCCTGTGACACTTACAAAAATGTCTAGATTATATATGAACCATGTTGTAGAAGAACTTTAAAAGGATTTGTGGCATTACACTTCAAATAAAGGATATTTTACTGTGCCAGTTATTTTTTGTCCTAAAAAAATAAGCAAAACTAACATTTCCTTTTGAAATTCCAAAGTAATTAAACTTTTTCTTTTCTTGGATAGACTGAGCTGAGTAATTGCGTGACATCCACTTAATTTTGCATAGCTTTCATAACCCTACTTATATGAGTTGTCTTAAATCTCAAAGAATTGAATGCCAATGACAACTGGCAAAGCATATTTACAATATTTGACACAGAGTAAGTATCATAATAAATTTACAAAAAGTCCATACAAAAGGAAAATCAAAAGATGATCAAATCAATGGAGAAAACCAGCCAAGGTTAGTAAACGCAGTTCAAAAACAACAAAAAAGGATAAATTGTCCATAAATTTGTGAAAAACCAACTACCATCACTCAGAATTAAGTCTTTTTGATTAGCAAAAATTTTCTCCACAAAGTTGTGGCAAAAATTATATCCTCAAATAATCTTTGTGGGAGGATAATTTAATCCAATATTTATCAAAGATACATTCTCACTTTCAACAAAATAGAAAATGCATTTATCCTGTAATCCAGCAATGCCATTGATATATTGATATTGATATACATGTATATCTATATAAATATACATATACATATCAATGTTATTAGGATTAGCTAAACAAAACAATGGAAATACAAAAGAACCTATCAAGAGATACTCAGATACTCAGTGAAATAAGTTATGGTGTTCTATATACTGTAATACTCTTCATACATTAGAAAAAATGAAGACTGATACAGAAGAATCTCCAAAATGAATTAAGTTAAAAAATGAAAAGATCTAAACACTGTAAATTTTGATCATCTGGGAAGAAAGACCAAAGAGAATGGCAGAAATTGTGTTTAGACTTTAGATCAACAGAGTATACATGTTTTCGTGGAGGCTCAATAATTTTCATGGCCAATGTAGTAATCACACAAAGTAACTAGTTAGAAGGAATGGTTATTCTATCTTCATAAAGATGTTAATAATACAAACAGCAAATTACAGCAATCTCTGTAATTTTATGTACCCATCTCTCTTAAAAATAGACAAGCCTTGGTTTGATTACTCACAGGATAAAAACTCTTTTCATAATACCAAAGAAAAATGTATTCCAAGCTAAAATTAATCTTATCAAATTAAACAGAAATCCTTAGAATGTCCCATGACCTACAAGCTGTATTTCATATTAAGCATGTTTCACCATTTATGTGCACAATAAGAGAAACGATTCAGCTGCTATAAGAGAAACAGATGGTGAAAGGTACCTGCTGACCAAACAGGAGCAGCAGGGTGGAATCAGGGTGGGTCAGCTCATCTGGAATGGATGCTCCCAATTGTCATTACACACATCAATTGTTTCTGATACTACTCTATGGCATGCAGTGCCTAGGGGCCTTATGGCTTTCCTTGAAACATTTAACATAAAACTGCTGAAATATAATTTTAGCCTCACATTTTGGTGCACGTTGCTAAATCCCCACAATAAGAAATTAATGTTGCTAGCCTTATATTATTTTAATTAAGCATCTTTCCCATCTCTAAAGATACAAGACCATTGCTTGATATATTTCTAATTTGTCTGCTAATTTATAAAAGTAAAATGATACCGCGTTATTGTTATAAAGTTAATCAAGACTTTAATGGGACAGTTATGTTACTATCAAGAAATTTTTATTATTTTTTCTTACTATAATATATGTGCTCAATGAGCTGATTATGCAGTGTGACAATGATTTCACTAATTACAAAGTTATTACTGTGTCTCTAATGGGAAGAAATTCCAGCTTCCTAAGTTGAAGATTTAAACATGGAGATCTATTTCCCAGAGAAATTTAGCAACAAAAGTATATTCAAAAATCCCCATTGGAAATATTAATTTAGATTATTTTATTTTTGTATATCTATATACCATCTCAGTACTATTCTTTCTGTGACACAAAGTAAATCTTGTTTTGCAAATAAAATGATTTCAAGTGAGTTATATAAATGTAACTGTAAAGAAGTTTCCTATAAAATATGACAATTAACATGGAGATGATATAGCTGAAAATGAACAAAACATCTAAGAGATAACATGGAATGTGTGTTGTGTCTGTGTTTTAGCAAAAAAGAAAAAAATGATATATTTTAGGAATGTCCATTAAAATAAAATGAATTAACAATCTTCTTAGTTTACTTTTTGAATTTTGAGTTTTGTTTATTTTGATATTCTAGGGTGTTCACAAAATAACAACAACTTAACATTGTTCAGTATTATGACAAAGGTTTACAATTTATTTAGGGAAAAATATTGCAATCATGTTTTTGTTGTCACCAATATAGACAGCAATTTCAACAACAAAAAAGAAGAATTGCTTTAAAATTGGGTGTATGATGATATGTATGTTTGTTTTGCCAGTTCACAACTTTTACTATACAATTATTGTTCATGTATGAATGATACACTTCAATAAAAAGTAAAAAAAAATAAAAAAACAAAACTGGATGTCCAAAATAAAAAGATGTTAATGTGCAATTTGAGAAGCAACAAAATGCTCAAAATATGCCTGTCTTAACCCATCTTGAAAACTAAAATGCTCTCCTTTAAAGTCACTTCTTTGGGTTAAGAAACGAAAAAGTCTGTGGAAAATACACTAGAAATCAAAACCCAATAAGTAGAGCCTTAGGAAAAAATCTTCAGGTTAGGAATATCCCTTTAAAATGCTTTTTAAAATCTTACAAAATTATCTGAAATAATCATAGTTTTTTAGCAATTACCAAGCTCAATAAATTAAAATCAAATAAAATTTTAAAAGAAGGAGAAGGAAGAGGAGGAAAAAGGAGAAGAAAGAGGAAGAGAGGAAGAAAGAGCAGAAGGAGGCCTGGAAACCTTAAAATATATCTTAATATGACAACTTTGTATTACACCAATTTCATGAAATTTATTTCCCAGTAGAAACATAGGTTTCAGAAATTGGCTAAAATCTATTAATGAGGATTCAATTGATAAAAAATAAACAAAATGTATTTAAAATAAAGATTAGGCAACAATGAAAATTAATTTTTTTAAAAAGACTAAATTTTTATTCCATATTTAGCATTTATTATTCTTCACCCCTCCCCCATCCAAACAGAAAGCAATTCACAAAAGTTCAGGATTTTTGTCTGTTCTAGACTGGTTATTTAGAAGACACCCATAAATATACTTAAATGTTTTGTTTTGTTTTTTTTAATTTTAAGCATCTTAATCTAATATTTGTGTCATCATTTTTGTCATTTCATATAAATGTCTAATTAAAAATAAAATAGTCATCAATTTATTAATTTAAAAGACCATTTCAATTAATTAATGGATAAAAAATAAAATATAAAAATACGTAAGTTACCAAATATTCCTCATTTTGAACTAAACCTATTTTCAAAGGATCTTGTGTGGAGACATGTACAAGAGATGGAATTCTGTACTATACTTGGTGGTGGTATTACTAACAGCATATTGCTATGGAAAATTCTAAATCTATTTTGCTTTACTGTTTTGCAGTCTGGGGTCCTAATTCTCCCAGAAATGTTCTCTATCTGAATTACTCTAGTGCCTTCCCTGAAAGAGTACATCAGGATGTCATTTGGCTTTTGCTGGACAAAAACAAAGTATTTATTACTTTTGATTAAATCTTGAGTGTGTGTATTTTATGCTATGTTACTTGCACAAAAATAGTAATTCCACTTTCCTCCTCATTGAGGATTATACTCTGCCTTTACAAAGACTCTCTTCCTGTTGTTTGTTTCCCAGTTCACTTTGGTTTTTGTTTCTTATGGTCCTAACATTAGACTCAAGAGTACACGACATTCATAAAACATTTACAAAAATTGATCAGGTGTTGATTTTGTTAATAAATTCAATGCAACAAAACTAGAAATCACAAATAAATATTAGAGGCAAATAAAATCTCAGCAATTTAACAAATCAAAAACAAAGTTAAAAATTCTCATAGATGAAAAGAAGATATCAAAATCTAAACTGATATTCAGAAAATAATGGTAGTAAAATAATCATATATTAACACATACAAAAGGTAAACAAAATACTGTTCAGAGGGGAAAAATAGTTTATCATAAGCTATACAAAATTTAACACACCAAAGCTTGAATGCCTACCTAATTCTGAACCTATATATTAAGTTGAAGATGAGGTAATATTTAAATATAAAAAGTACAGACATCTGAGGATTGTGACATTTTTGTAATTTTTAAAATGTTTTAAATACATTTCATTTTAATGTGTCTGTAAAAACAATTCTCTAGATGACAATATATAATATATACTATGTTCTGTGTGACATGACCATTTGTACACTGCTGATAGTTTTATAAATTATACATGCATGCAATATGAAAGCTATTAGAAAGTAATTAAAAGTGCTCATAGCTTTTACCATTAATTCTACTCATTGGGATTATGTATATACATGGATTTATTGTTACTTTTTCTTAAATATTTAAAAAAATGTCCACATGATTTTTGAAAAAATATGATACATAAATTTTACAAGCATTAATAAATTATAATTGTGATAAAGTGATTCAATATGAATATTATTTATTATTTAATATTAATGGAGAACTTCTAACACATTTTTAAAAACATAATGCAAACTGCCAATAAAATATGATAACTTCATAAAAACCAATTAATATGGGCCAGGATGTAAATGCTATAGGGGGATGAGCATGGAAATAAAAGAAAGGTACAGTGACAATATTTAAGGTTTTCCATGTTATTGTAGCACTGTTCTTTACTGAATTACAGAGGCTCACAAATGTGCTCACCTAGGGTGGCTACTCCATGGAAGTTTGGGACTGAAAAGAAAAATAGATCAAAGGGACTATGTCAAGACCAGGTCACAGGAGGTTAATTCATAGTGTAGAGAATAAGGGATGCTTTTGAATATAGATTGACATAGTAGAAACATATGTCAAAATCCTACACTGGATCCAAATGCAGGGTGAGTTTTCAAGGAGTAAGACAGATGGTCAGTTCCTGGGAAACCAGAGAGGTCTATGGTGCTGACGAAGGCAGGGGAAGGCCAAGAGTAAATTGAAACCACTGACGTCATGAATTACTAACCTCAATCTCCATATCTTGCTTTTTCAGGAAAGAATTGGTTCAGGAGTCTGAGACAGGACTCTTCCAAAATGTGATGATTGGTGACCATTTTCAGAGCTGGAGGATGCTGAACTCAGCAAAATGTGATGATTGGTGACCATTTTCAGAGCTGGAGGATGCTGAACTGAGAACCTATCAGATCCTAAGTGCTGATTCTCACCACACATTAATGCACAGTACTTCCTATACTGTTGCTTTGAAAATGCAGAAGATACCTAAGTCATAGATCAATGACAGAAAGGTTCAATTTATCCATTGACTTTGAACTCTGTTTAAATTCATTTAGAAAAAGTTATTTTGATCTGAGATAGTTTTCTGCCTTTGACCCACGAACTTATAATGATTTCTTTTCTTTTGCAAGTTTTGATTCCCCACAGTCACTCAGTTAGAGATTGTCGTAAGTGCCATTTTCTTCTTTCTATTTTCTGATTCTCATAGACAGCATTGACACTGTGCTATTTTCCCAAAGATGTTATTTTAATGGACATTACACTGGTGAATTTGGCAACAACGCAAACAGCAGAGTTGGGCGAGATGTGGCTGTTTCTATTGCCTCTTTTTTGGCAGAGATACAGACCTTAGATTTACCATTCCCAAATGCCTCATCTGACCCATTTTTATTATTTTAACAACACAGAAAGATGCTTTTGGTGTCCATAGGCCAAGCTTCAACTTGCCTCTGTGCTTGAGTTTCTTCTGATCCTTAATGCTACTGTAAACACTTTAGTAAAATCATAATAAAAAGGGCCTTAAAATACAAGTGCTACACTGCAAATGCATCTCTTTCCTTGCTCCTGCTCCAATCTGTGCTATAGGGATGCTTTCAGTGCCAAATCTGATGCCTTTGGAGTGGGTCCCCAAAGATTTCTGAGCTTTCTATTCCAGCTCTTTGAATAAATGAGACAGTTAGAGTTGGCAGAACTTAGTCCTCATATTCGAAACCTTAGGGAATGAGAATACCACTCTCTTCTTCGTGTTAGCTTTTGAAGTTCCTTTTTTTGTTTTGTTTTGTTTTTTAAATATTGCCGCCTTAGAACCAAAAGAAACGGGTTTGATTCTTTATGCTACAATATACTCTGTATAATTTCAGAAAATTTGTTTAGATTCTTTAAATGCCAGTTCCCTCACCCATTAAAAGAAAATATTTCTTGTCCAATCACAGTGATGGCTAAATAGGATAATATATGTTGAAAGACTTTTTAAACTGCAAATTATGTAAATGATAATATTACCAACATAAGATATATTATGATTTCTATGTAAATGAAACATAGAAAAATAAGCTTAGTGTTCCTGAATACAGAATGGCCATAAAACAATTGAATCCTGAAAAATTTATTTGATAATCACCTGGTTTTTCCTTATATATTGGTTGTCATATTTCTTAATAAATCCAAAGAAAATGTCATTGTTTCAGGGAATTTCATTGGGAATATAATATATATTTGAAAAGGGTGAATGAACAATGGCCAATCACAGGTGATTGTACCTCCTAATACAGAACGGTGGTTCAATAAGCAAGATATATGTCTATAGCATATCCTGAGGAAGGCGGAGGGAAGCTTTGTGGAATTTATTTGTATGTTCTCCTTTTGCATATTTAGATGAGAAGCTATTGCAAACCAAAGAACATACTGTTAAGCATTAATTTAGCATCTATTCCAAGTTTTCCTAAAATGAAATTGAAGTGACTTGTAAGCTTTCAAAAATCTCTAACATCACTGAGATTTATGCATATAATTTTTGTGTGTCTGTATCATTTATTGCAACCCAGTTTCTGTTCACTGAATTTTCAAGATGCTAAAATAGGAGTTCAGTGACTCACTCTTTCAGACATTACAGTGTCTAATGGCATATTTGGAAAAGGAAGCCGGGCTTCTTGAATCCAAAGTGTATCTTCTTCCTATCACATGACATCAGATGCAAACACTTTGGAGACAAGGATCACCAGGCTACCCTTTCAGAATTTGTCTTGTTCATCCAGTCAGCACTAGTTTTAGGATGAGAGCCAAAAAGCCCAATCTCTGAGAAAAATGTGTTTAAAGAAACATCTTTATTACATGGCACATAAACAATCAGTGAAAACCCAAATAATTAACATTTTGGAGATGAAAAATTAAAAGTATGAGCCACCAAGACACAGCTCTGAAAATACCAAAGGCTGGGGCCACTATTGCCTTCAAATCCCTAAATCCAAAATGCTACCCACTACAGCTGCTGGGAGGAATGTCTCATTCAATTTCACCCCTCCCGTGGCCTAAAAGATAGTACAACCTAAATTAATGTGTTTCTGAAATTAAATTGAGTTCAAATACAGTGGTATCTCAGTGACCCAGCTTATATTCTGAACTGAAAATTACTTATCTGAAGCATTCAGAAAAATAAAAAATCTTCATACTTCTTTTAAATATTATACATATGCAAATAATTAACACGGCTGTTATATGGATCTATATGTTTCATTTCAACAGAAAATGGAAACAAATTACCATGAGAAAACAGAGAAGCCCCTAATTCTAAAAAAAAAAAAAGACATTGAACTCCAAGAAAAATTATCATGGAGTCAGACAAAACACAAATGGATATTTATTTACATATATAAATCGAAGCTGTGAATCACAGCCACCTTCATTTATAGGTCTTACAATTATTAAAACTGAGGAACTATGAGTAAAAACGAGTAACTATTGCTATAATGTATCTTGGAAGGTGCTAAGAATGCTGTGTATTTCAATAAACATCTATTTGGCATCTATCACTGCAGGCACTGTGCTAGACATTGGGAAAAATCCATCATTTTAGAATTTGTAAAAGGTTGAATAAGAATATTTTATCAAAATGTATAGACTATGTCATGTTAAATACAGTCTATAACTAACTTCAAGGAATTGCACAGAAGAGAATCAATTAACTCAGTGAGAAGTGGATTTTAGAGAAGTTATCTAAGAGCAGATGGTATTTGAGTTGCTGGAACCTCTTCAGGAGGAATATGATGTTGCCTAGTGGTCATGAAAGAGTAATCATTCCAAACATAGGAACATTATATGGTAAGGAAAAAGGATGGCAAATGCAAGTATATATAAGCTGCTCTATAATGTTGGGTTGTACAGTTTGTGGAGAGATGGGTTCAAAACAAGGACAACTTTGTACAGAATGTTAAGGAACTTGAATTTTATCCTCAAGGTGAAAAGGGAATCATAGTAAGTATTTTAACAAGGAAAATGATGTGATTAGACTTGTATTTCGGAGAGAAAACTGGCAGAGTCTGGCTACTTTCTTTCCTAATTCAGTGAAGCTGTCAGAATTGCTGCCATTCTGAATTCTCATGACTGGAGTTTGCTCACTCCACAGGCTGAACTTCATATGAGCAGGAATTAAATTTTTATTGTGTTAAGCCACTGATATTTGGGGATTTATCTGCTACAATAATTTGTACTAATTTCCTAGGTAACAGACATTGGTACATTGGGTGGTCTTGCAACAAAAATCTGAACACACGGCTTTGGTTTAGTTCAACAGTAGTTATTAGATGGAGGAGGAAACTTCCTTTGAGAAATTTTTAGTTTGCAAGCAAAAGCCCAGATTTTTGCAACTTTGCAGGATTATGGGGAAAAAAACCAACAAAACAAAACAAATGCTTCTAGATCTCAAACAGTATAAGATAAGGCTGAGAAAGATTTTAGGAGTAAAAGACCCTGGCAGCAGTGATCATCAGATGATCAGATTAAGGAGCTGGCCTTTCCAATCTAGCCTATTATCTCAGATAGCCTCAAGGTTGCCACTATTAGTTGAGAGAGCCATGGGACTAAGATTGAAAAAAAAAAAATCAGCATTGAAAATTATGTTTTGGAAATAACTTTGGAAGTTTTTTTCTGGCACATGGAAGAATATGGAGCCAACTAGATCAGAACCTACTCAGTATTTGAGGAAAGTGTATTATCAATTTATCAATGAAATTATAAGCTCAGAGTAAAATAATTTTGACTTTGATCTCAAACTTGCATTGGCAAGAAACTGCCTATGAAAATGGGTACAACTCTATACATCGTTCAAGGAAGGATGTGTCAACACACATTTCAGTCATGACCATTGTAGATAAATTACTGGAGTGAGATAGACAATGGATCAGGGAGTTCCTTCCCAAGAGTATAAACAGAGCATAATCACCTGCCTCCAGGGTAGGGGATTTAATAACACATGCAAATAGAGTTTCAAAAGTATTAGGCACTATGACTTAAGGATCTCCGGTTTTGCTCATTCCAAATGAGAGTTTTATTGTGCAGAAAGTATACATGTGTATATGTGTTGGGTGGGGGGTGTAGAAATAAGTTGTTTTTAGTTCATAGATTGATCATCAGGACCCCAAAACATAATTTATGATTGTGTATTATGTGGATATGGTGAACTGAGCCAGACTTTGGGCTGTCTACTTTGGAGAAGATGTTGATTGTGTTTTAAGTGTGGAAAGAGGGTGAAATGGATATTTGCTTGCTTAAAAAAATCAATAATGGCAGAAACTGGCAATTTGTTCATCAAAGTATTGCTATCCTGGATGCACAGCTAGATATTTCCTTCCTCCTCTTGGTCTGTGCAAACTTCTCTCAGGCCACTGGGTTGTATGCAAAGGTAAGGTACGCTGCTTCCAGACTTGGGCCCTAAGGACCTGCATAGCTTTCCATTCTCACTCCCTGCCTGCTGGTTGGAAGCAGAAGATCTTAAGACGCAAAGGGATGGCAGAGCCACAGGTTATAATTGGTGGAGACTTTATCAGTCTGGCTTCCTGAATTATTTCAAGGAACAGCGACACCATCACTCCCACCTCCTCACCACCCACAGGACTTTACACAAGTGAGAACTAAATTGCTATTGTCTAAAACCTTCAAGATTTTTTTTGTAGTTGTTATAGCAGCTGGCATTGCACTGTGGAAAATAGTTTGAAGATCACAAAACTGAAGTCAGGGAAATCACTAGAAGTCTATTAAAATGATCCAGGCAAGAGACGATGAGGTGTTGATATTATAAATGGAGAGAAAATGAATTATTATGTGAGAGGGTGAGAAAAGAAAAGAGACAAATAATATTACATTTCTTAATTGTAAGAATGTTACTTACTAACATAAAAAAGGAAGAGTAAGCATTGAGAGGAATATAAAGTTTTTTTGCATTTTAAGTTCTGTGGGACATCCACCAGGCAGGTATATGTGTGGATTTTGAGCACAGAAAAAAGGTAAGAAAAGAAAATAATAGAATTGGTAATGAAATAGCACCAATGGTACTAAAATAATGAAAGTACAAGAAATTCCCAAAAGGCAGTACATAGACTAAAAAGATGAAGGACAAAATGTATGAAATTTAGAGGCTAGAAGTATAAAAGATACAGCCTAGAAAACTTTCAGTGAGAGGTCAGAAAAGTTGGAAGAGAATTAAAATGTAACATATTTTTATTTTATTTTATTTTTTAAAGATTTATTGTATTTATTTATCCCATCCCCCTCATTGTTTGTGGTTGCTGTCTGCTCTCTATGTCCATTTGCTGTGTGCTCTCTGTGTCTGCTTGTCTTCTCTTTAGGAGGCACTGGGAACTGAACTCGGGACCTCCCATGTTCACCTGGGCCACCTCACCTCCCTGGTTTGTTGTCTCCCATTGTCTTTTCTCTTTGCGTCTCTTTTGTGGTGTATATTAGTCAGCCAAAGGGGTGCTGAGGCAAAATACCAGAAATGGGTTGGCTTTTATAAGGGGTATTTATTTGGGGTAGATGTCCATAGTTACCAGGCCATAAAGCTTAAGTTTCTTCCTTCACCAAAGTCTACTGCCACGTGCTGGAGCAAGACAGCTGCCGACATTTGCCAGGGCTCAGGCTTCTTGGGTTCCTCTCTTCCCGGGGCTGCGTTTCTTTCTGGGCTTAGCTCCTCTGTTTCCTCCACAGGGTCATCTGTAGACTATGAGGCTCTCTAGGCTTTGCTTCGCTCCACAAGGCCAGCTGTAGACTATCAGGCAAACGGCTTGTCTCTATCCCGGGACCTTCTCTCCTTCCTCACAACCAAGCTCTCTTACTTCCTGGGGTTCCAGCACAAGACTTCAACATCAAAACTGCTCTCTCTGTCTTTTGCCATGCCTTTTATATTTGATTCCCCCACCCACCAAGGGGTGGGGCTCAATGCCCTACTTAATACTTACGTGGCCCTGTTAATGCCCTAATCATAACTTAATCATGCCCAGATTAGCAGACCAGTTTACAAGCATAATCCAATATATATTTTTGGAATTCATAATTACATCAAACTGCCAAATGGCTACATGGTGTCATCTTGTTGCGTCAGCTCACTGTGCCTGCCTGCCATGCCAACTTGCCTTCTCCAGGAGTACCGGGAACTGAACCTGGGACTTCCCATGCAGTAGGCAGAAGTCCAATTGCTTGAACCACATCCACCTCCCAGAATATATTTTTTAAAAGTTTCAAAAATAAGAGACTATTCTATATAATAGATGAAGTGAGAAAAGAAAGAAATATTTTCCCCTGGATTTCATAATTAATAGAGCAATTGGTTATTTCATAAAGACATTTTCATTTATATAGGAAAATCAAAATGTTGATTAATAAGTATTAGGGAAAATAGAAGAGAAAAATTGAATTACCTTTTGAGCAGTAAGAGTGAAAATGGAAAAGGGATAAAGATATTTTAGTAGCTGCTGTGCTGTTCCAAGGTTCCATTGTCAAGATCTGTACACTCCCCAGCTGCAATGAGTGTTGACTGGTAATACCTCAAAGTTCTCTCTGCTCCAGACAATTACCCTCAGCTAGTGAAAGCTGCCTTACCTGGGAAAAAATGCCTCCTCCCTCTTCTGGACAAGGCCCATAGACAATAACTGACTAATATGAGGTATAAAAGCCTAGAACCTTTGCCATAACGGAGAAAATTATGTGCTCATTTATATATACGCTGTAGTTTTCCCCATGTGGCTCAGGCCAAGGCTTGAAGTTCCTTGAGTTCACGTCCTCAGCTCTCTCTTTTTTGCTCTTCTGCTTAATCCATTATCTTACAGGTTTTCCATGAAGAACATTCCTTCAGTAAACCATATGTACATGAATCCCTGTGATAAACCCTGCTTTCAGAAAACCCAGCCTAAGACAATTGGTGTAAGGAGTGAGGACTCTGGAGTTGTATCACTCACTGGCTAGATCATAATAAAGACAATATCACAGGTAGTAAGTAGAGTATTAATAACCTCTGGCAGACGCTGGCACTGCAATTGTTAAGACTTTCATCAGTGATGAACTGGGATGGGATATAATAGAAGGTAAGGTTGTCAGATAAAATATAAGACAAATAGTTAATTCTGAATTTCATAACAAATAATGTTTTAGATTAAACATGTCCTTTGTATAAGCAGTCTCATAAGTATAACTATGTCCCAGGAACAGGTCTCATAAATAAGTTCCATGTATAAGTATGTCCCATAAATATAATTATATCCTATTAGACATACTTATACTTGGGATATACTTATCCTAAAAAGTTACTAGTTTTTTATTGGAAATTCAAATTTAACTGGGCATCCTGTATTTTTATTTGCTAATCTGGCAGCTCTATTAGAAGAGAATGTACTATTTCAGGCAATTTGAATGGCATTTTAGAGTTATGGGAGATATGGTAATAACAAGGCCTAAGAAATTGGTCTGTCTGGTTGAATGCCATTTATATAAGTCAGTGTTCTCTGGGGAAACAGAACTGACAGGAGATATTTGTAAATAGTATGAGATTTTATAGAATTGTTTAACGTGACCATGAGGATGTACAAGTCCAAATTACAAGGGCTCCAATGAAGGTCCTTGATGAATTCCGCACTTGAGATGCTGGCTCTCTGAAGTGGAGACAGGAATTCTGTCTGAATGCTAAAATCACTTCCCCTTTTAAGGCCTTCAACTAATTGGATGAGACGTCACTTATTCCTGACGGCAGTCCCCTCAGTTGATTGTAGATGTAACCAGCCATCTATTCAATCAACTCGCTGATGATTAAAGTCCATGAAATGCCCTTTATTACAACTAGCCCAGTGCTCACTTGACCAAACAACTGGGCATCATTTCTTGGCCAAGTTAACACATTAGCCTAACCATCACACCATTTATGTATTAAGAGAGAAATTGACAGGTTCAGGGTAATTAGTCACAATCTTAAAGCAAAGTTTGAGAGTGGGAGAGCCTCTGTGGCAACCAAAACAGAGATGACTACAAGGTATAGGACTTAACTGTAAAGTGTGACAAAATTTCAGGGAAGTCTCAACTCTCAACTTAGGCAAATTTCCTACATGATTCCAGGATGCTGGTAGGGATGAGGATATCCAGGTAGATGCACTTAATCAGTTTAAACCCCTAGATATCCCTGAAACTTCAAGGCCTACAGAAAAGGTCCATCTCACTGTTGGAAATTGCAACTGCATCCCCATTGCTTCGAGACTATGAAAAAACTCAAATAAGTCTAGTGTCCTACAAAGAAATAATTGTACTCCTCAGGATCTTCAGCAGACATCCCATAATGGCTGTGAGAATAATACCTATCACCAAAGTTCAGTATGGCCTTAGTGGAGAGAGAAAGGGAAGAGAAGGGTTGCAAGCTGCTTTAGTTTGCTAAAAACTACCTAAAGTAATATACCAAATGGGTTGGCTTTTACAATGGTGATTTATTGTCTTGCAAGCTTACAGTTCTGAGGCTGAGGAAAGTGTCTAAATCAAGGCATTATCAGGTGACACTGTCTCCCTTAAGACTGGTTTTACAGGAAATCCTGGACTCTTCTGTCACATGGGAAGGTACATGGCGGTATCTGCCAGTCTCTGCCTTATCCTCTGGGACCCGACATTTTCAGCTTCTGGTTGCTCCATCTGTGGCTTATTCTCTCAACTTCTTTGGTTTCCTCTCTGAGTTCCTGTGCCTTTTCTCTCTGACTCTCCATATTCATCCGGTTTATAAAGGGCTCCAATAAGAGGATTAATACCCACCCTGGGTCACGCCTGCTGATGTAATCTAATCAAAGACCTTTAAACTGAAATAATCTAATCAAAAGAAATTTTACAACCACAGGGATGTATTAGCTCTAAGGACATGATCTTTTCAGGGATCCTTAAAAGCCTCAAACTACCACACAAGCCAAAAAAAAAAAAAAAAACAATAAACAAAAAAAACTTCAGAATGTGTGGCTAACATGCCTGGCAGGAATGAGAAGATTATGCCTGGATTTAGATTCTAGGAGTTCTGAATCAAGGGAGTTACAACATAAAGCTTGAGAAAGCAAATTTTATCTATAAAGAGCAGTCTTCTATGGCATAACTTGACCTACTGACAAAGGTCCTGGAAAACAGTCCTAATACAATGCTGAGATGGTTGTTGGAACCTTGGAATAAGTGACAGTCCATTTTAAATACAGGTAGAAGTGCCAAAAATGCTGTGATGGTAAAGAAATTTTTAAAAAATCACATAAGTGGTGGGAATATTAGAAAGGATGCACTGTAAAACACTAGAATATTTAGCAAGTAGCTATATTCCACTGCTGGGTATATACCCAGAAGAATTGAAAGCAAAGACACGAACAGATATATGCACACCAATGTTCATAGAGGCATTGTTCACAATTGCCAAAAGTTGGAATCAGCCCCGGTGCCCATCAACAGATGAATGGGATAAACAAAATGTGGTACATACATACAATGGAATATTACTCAGCTGTAAGAAGGAATAAAGTGCTAATACATGGAATAACTTGGATGAATCTTGAAGACCTTATGTTGAGTGAAGCAAGCCAGGCATTGAAGGATGAACAGTATATGACCTCACTGATTTGAGTTGAGGAAAGTGAGCAGTCTCTGAGAGCCATTGTCTGAAAGATAGGTTAACAAGGGAGAGAAAGAGAAGAGAAGGTTGTGAGCCATCACCCATATGGACATAATCTATGGTAAAGTGATAGAGTATAGTTGCATATTGAAGGATAGGACATGTGGGTAGTGGTATTACTTGGTTTGGTGGTGCAGGGTCGACAGGTGGGTAGATTAGGAAGGGCAGGTTAGAATACACAGGATACTAGGGGGAGAGATGGGAGAGAGACTAGGTGAACACGGGATTTGTGGGTATGAGGTTGAAAGTATAGGAGTGGGAATGCTCTTATGGCAATATGACAAGGTAGTGTCACTGGTTTAGGGTGTAGGTTGGGGGGGGTGAAATTCAGGACAGGGTGCATCTGGAGTAGGCTTCTGGAGAGTGTGTGAGTGTTCATCCTGTCATAATGTATTGTGCTGGGGAGTGGAGACCCACATGGTGAGTGAGAAGGAGATGGACCCCCATCTTTGGGAGGGCAGATTCACACAGAAACAGACAGGTGGGTGTCTCTTAGGCACAAGGCTGGATCCTAATAGGGGAGGATAATTAGCATGTCAAGACCTCTTGTTGCATTTAACTATGAATCTTGTTATCCAATGAGTCAAGACAGGGGGGTGTCATGTGCCCCAGGGGGATGGGGAGGAAGGAACAGAAAAGATCAAACAAGGGGTATTTAGTGGTCAGGGAAAATGTTTTTCATTACCTTAAAGTAATGGACACAGGACATGGTAAATGTCATAAAAAATTATTAAACTATACCATCTAAATTGTAAACTATACTGTAAACCATTGACAATGTTTAGTAGCTATGTTTCACTATCTGTATAACAGTTATAACAATGCTACCATCCACATAAAAAAGGTTTCAATACGGGATGAGGAATGGGGGAGGAGATTGGGTATACAAGAGTCTCTAGTATTCTGTGTGTGACTTTGTTGTGACCTAAAACTTCTTTGAAAATTAAATGAAAATTTGAGAGACACTGGGGAGTGAGTAGGGGAAGGTGCCACGGTACAGACTGAACACTCGATAATGTAGTGATAAAATATATATATATATATTTTTAATTTTTTTTGTTTTTTCCCATTTTTTGAATGTCCCAAACCTTTAATTTTATTTTTTTTTTAGTTTTTTTTTCTGAGTTTCCATGTATTTTATCTCTTACATTTAAGCTTATCATTATTATTTCATTTTCCT
>JAQZBX010007367.1:35939-50867 GCA_029593785.1 Cabassous unicinctus | reverse complement strand
TCCATCTACTGCTTTGATTTGGTTCAGGCCAAACCATTTATCAGCAAAATGCTCCAAAACAAAACAGAGGTCCCCTTTATTCAGTGATCACTACTACTTTAGATTAGTGATAAATTGTATTTAAAGTGCCAATGTGATGAACTTTGCATTTGATAAGCCACCATAAAGCTGAGATTTCTTTTAGCCTCTCAGTTATTCAGCCTATATTCAAAGAGAAATGATTAGTGTTCTTAGGAAGCTGTGCAAGCCTATAAAATTCATAGAGGGAAATTTCATTTCCAAGATATTCAGCATCATATTATGCAAAATCTTTTAATGCCCATAGAATTCTTTCAGGAACCTTATGTGCATATTATATATTCTTCAGTGAGATAATTAGATGACTACCTTGTCTCTTCAGGGAACATCACATTATGGGATGCCCATTCATCCAATATTTGGAAATTTGTTGCATAGTCATTTACTAACTGTTGGTGGTTAGAGAGCTAGTTGCTCATTTTTCTTAGCTTTCAACTAATATGTATTTTATGGTTTTATAATTATTTTTAAATTTCCTTTTAATATGCTCTACCAGTTACTTTTTTAAAGTATACTTTTAACTCTGAAGTATATATTTCCTTCTTTTTCAAAGAAATGAGCTATGTAATTTATCAAGGTAATTATTATCTACTGTCAGTTTTTAAATAGTTATGCTATTTAAAAATTCTGGTTAAATATTTGCCATATCTTTCTTCTATAGTAAATTGTCTCCTAGACATCTTTCACTGGTTTTTCTGGTTGAATGTTTTATATTTAATGTTTCTTCAGTAGAATCCAATTTGCTGTCTTTCTCCAGTTCTCCCTGTTTGATCATTCTGTTGCATGATTATATAAAGACTTTTAAGTATATTCATAGTACGTTACAAATCTAGTATCATATGTTATGCAGATGGGACCATGCAGTGATTTTATTTCTAATGAGCAATTAGTGGGACATATTAGTTATGCTTTTAATGGTTAATTTTTCTTTATTTCTGTATTTGTGTGTATGAGGGAGATAGTTATGATTTCCGTTAAAGCACTCAAAGATGCCCAAGCCATCCTTTTATTAATTCCTGGTCAACTCCCATGCCTTTACCATGCTTCTCTTTGTTTTGTTTTTATTTTTCTTTGTCTTTTACCACGTTTCTCAAGGCCTATACGCTACTTTCTCATTCCTAGAGAAAATAGGAGTTATCAATTTTCAACTTAGTCTCTCCCCTTTCCAAATAAAATTTGGAAATCACAGATTTACCCCCACACCTACCTGTTTCTCTCCAATACTAGGATAATTAATCCTTTCCAAGGCAAACCACTCAACCTGTTGACTTTCTAAGCTCTTCTACCTCTTCCTTGTCTTTTTGTAAAAACATCTCCTCTCCTGTATCTTCAATCTTTCCCTCTCCACTGACTTTTTCCCCTTAGCCTGCAAAATGCTCAGAACTCCCACATGCTACTGCACAGGCCCATCTCTTGCAACTCACAACAATCTGACTACTGGCACATTTCTCCTAAAAGGACTTCCTATTGATAGATCTTTTGACCTCGTGTACATCTTACTTGACCTTTCAACAGCATTTGACCCTGTCCAGTAAATGCCCTTCCCTCTTGAAACATGACACTCTGCGAGTTTTCCTCCTACCTCTCTTAGAAACAGTAAATTCATTCAACAGATAATTTCTAACACTTATTGTATTGCCACATACTGTTTTAGATACTGGCAATGTAAATATAAATGTTCTTATTTCCTCTCTAGCATCTTTTTATTTCTTTTATTATCTTCTTTATTTGTCATAATGCCTTAATATGATCATTTTCTGTAATTGTGTAGACCTCTCTTTGGTATGCTTTTGCCCCTTTTTTGTCCCGGAAAAACCATACTTCACCTTCAGGGTACAATGTGAAAATCACCTCCTCTGTGAAGTTTCTGTGACTTCACCAGGCAGAACCAATCACTCCTTCTTTGCTCCTATACTACTTTACACATTTAACACAATATTATATCCTTACATTGCTTGGTAATTGTTTTATATATCCTACTCTTGTGGCTAACAAATCTCTCTCAAGCTTCTAATAAAAGATGACACATAGCAGTTATTCGACAAATATTGAATGAATTCTCAAGCCCTGGATTTTTTAAATAACTTTTTATTGTGGAAAATTTCAAATTTATACAAAAATAAAGGAAACAGATTAATGAATCCCATGTACCCATCAACCAGCTTTGACAGTTGTTAACGCAGGGCCAATCTTCTTTCGTCTAAATTCCCTCACCACCACCGTCTTCCCCGCTGGATTATTTTGAAGCAAAACTCAGAAATCATTTCATTCATAAATGCTTTCTTGACTTTTTTTTTTGGGAGGTACCAAGGATTGAACCCAGGACCTCATACATGCAAAGCAGGTGCTCAACCACTGAGCTACACCCATTCCCCATTTTCTGACATTTTTAAGGAAAAGATTTGAACATTCAGTATAAAACTGAATGTTTACCTGGGGTCAATTAACCAAAACTCTCAATGTACTGTCCTCCAATTTTAAGAGAACAAGAAAAAGCATAAAAACTTATCTGTGGGGAAGCGGTTATAGCTCAAGTGGTTGAGTGCCTGCTTCCCATATACAAGGTCCTGGGTTCTATCCCTGGTAGCGCCTACAAACAAATGAAAAAAACCAGCTCTCATTGGGGAGCGATTGTAGCTCAGGGGTTGAGTGCCTGCTTTCCAAGTTTGAGGTCCTGGGTTTAATCCCTGGTACCTCCTTAAAAAAAAAAAAGCAAAACTTATCTATGATCTTAAAGCTTAAAAAATTCAGGTTCTAAACATAAGATAAATTCAGAATAATCTCCTGAAGTTCTACACTTAGAAAAATTGTCACATGACAAACTAATGTTCATTATACTGAGGTTGAGGTATTATCAAGATCATAAATTATCAAAGAAATAGGATAAAGCATTTCACTTAGGCAGGAAATATACTTTTCTATGTCATAGTTTTTTGTTTTGTTTTGTTTTTTTGTGTGTTTTTTTGAGGTCCCAGGGGCTGGACATTGAACCTGGGACTTCATATGTGGGAAGCCAGCACTCAACCACTGAGCCACATCAGCCTCCCCTGAGTTGGTATTTTCATTTGTTTTGCTTGTTGTTTGTTTTTGTGTGTTTTTTTAGGAAGCACTGGGAAACAAACCCGGGACCTCCCGTGTGGGAAGCAGGCACTCAACCACTTGAGCCACATCCACTCCCTTCAATAGCATAGTTTTTAAAAGGACATTTTGTTGAATCTCATTTAACTGGAAAATAATGTTTCATTATGTTTAGATAAAAAATGATACAACTAGAATCCCGAAGTTTTTTTAAATTGCATTGAATAATGAAGTAGTATTATATGAAGACTGTTAAAAATGTTGAGAATTACTATTCTTTACTTTTAACCTAATAAATATCTTTTGAGCTTTTTCTATTTCATACATCATTTTTGAAACTTAGGGTCTTTTTTTTCTCACTTTATTTTTTAAAAGATACTTCAATTACATAAATGTTACAGAGAATATATAGGGGATTCCCATATGCCCCGCTCCCCATATCGCCCACATTTTCCCACATTAGCAACCTCTTTCATCAGTGTGGTACATTCATTGCAATTGATAAACACATTTTAGAGCATTGCCACTAAGCATGGATTATAGTTCACATTGTAGTTTACATTCTCTCCCATTTGACTCTGTAGATTATGGCCGGATATATAATGGCCTGTATCTGTCATTGTAATGTCATTCAGGATGATTTCCAAGTCCCATAAATGCCCCCCTATTATACCTGTTTTTCCCTCTCCCTAACCTCAGAACATCCATGGGTCACTGCCTCCACAACAATGGTATTTCTTCCATTGCTAGAATCACAAGTACCCTATAATAGAATACTAGTAAGTTTATTTTGGTCCATAGTTTGTTTCCCAATCCTGAGGACTCTGGATGGTGATGCCCACTCCACCATTAATTGAGGGGGGCTTTGATCTCATACATCCGATGGATGGGACTCTATGAGGGTCTTTTTAATACATCTCATAATTACCACCTTGCTTTTGCCCTTGTCCAAGCCACTGTCGTCCCTTACCTACCTTTGATGAGCGCCTTCTAACTGGTCTCTACATCAGTCCTTGCCTACCTCTACTCCAAAAAGCAGTCTTTTAAAAACATGTCAGATCATATCACTCTTCTGTTCAAAACCCTCCATTTGCTTCCCAACTCACTCAGAAATGGCATACAGTGCTCTCAGTGTAATTGGTATTGCTCACTAAAGTGTGTTTTGGAAATTTCTGGGAGCTTTTTTTTTTTGAGGTACTGGGGCTGGGGATTGAACCCAGGACTTCATATATGGGGAGCCAGCGCTGGGCCACTGAGCTACACCAGCTCCCCAGAGTTGATTTTTTCATTTGTTTGTTTTGTTTTTAGGATCAAACCTGGGACCTCATACATGGGAAGCAGGTGGTCAACCACTTAAGCTACATCCACTCCCCAGGAGCATTTTTGGTTCTACATAATTGAGTACCATTTAGTGGGTTTCGGACCTGGGATGCTAGACCACCCTACAATTTCCATTACTATAAAGAATTTTCTTTCATCCTCCATGACCTTCTTTTCAAAATCATCTTAATTGAGGTATAATTTATATACAATAAAATGCGCCTATTTTTAGTGTACAATTTGATGAGTTTTGACAAGTGTTTGCACCCATGTAACCACCACAGTAAGCAAGCTGCAGAACATTCCCATCATCACACAAAGTTCCCTTGTGTGCCTTCTGCATGACTTTTGAATGTCCCTTTGGACATTCATGACGGTGAAAAACCTGTTTATAATGATCTGAGCCTAGAACCAAACTCCGTATACATACAAATACAAAATATTTTTTCATGGTTTTGCACTCAATTTTCCAGAAATGCAACTGTCATGCAAATTAAGGGAAGATGGTATTTTGTTCAGAATTTTACCAAAGGTTTGCCATTTTGGAAAATCACATCAGAGACAGCATCAGCATCACCACTGATTTGTAGCTGGCACATTTACAATGATATTATAAAGATAAAAGCATCTATTTCATTATGTCTTTTAGGGTGTTCATGTAAGAGCATTTACATATTGAAATACAGTAGATATTTTATTATAAATGACTTTCATTTATTTGTAGTACAGGTTGGGCAATATATTGGTTATTTTGAAGTCAGGGTTATATAAAGGTTATTTTTGTGGATTTAATTTCAGGATAGTAAGGGGAGCGTGCAAAATAATTTGTCATGAAAAAGAGGGCATTGGGCCTGTTAGAGTTGAGAAACACTGCCCTACATATTCTGACACAACCCCTTTCCTCCCCTAGATTACCTCTCTGATCAAATCTACCACTTACTATCCTTCCCTGGATTCCCTCTGCTCTAGTCATGCTGCTCCTCTGCTGTTCCATGAAAGCACTTGCCAACTTTAGGACCTTTGCATTTGCTGTTTATTCCCTCTGTTGGAATACTCTTCCAGCAGCTATCCACATGGCTCTTTCCCTCCCTTCCTTCAGCTTTTGCTTAAAAAGCACATTCTTATGAGGCATTTCCCTGACCACCATCTTTAAAATTGTACCTCCTTCCCCCAGCACTCCTTATGTCGCTTCTCAGCTTCATTTCAGAACTTATTGCTCTCTGGACAGACTTTACATTTTACTTATTTCTTTGTTGCCTTTTGACCCAATCGCCACCCTCACCCCTGGCCCAACCCCCCACCCACCCCCACTAAAGTGTAAACTTCATGAGCAGGGCTGCAAAATATGGATTGGAGCTGGTTTTTTAAAAAAAGTCCAATTCCCCAACAATGTGGCATTTGTTTTAGTGTACCATATAGCTCTGGACTCCCTCCTTACTCCCCAGCCTGGTATTTGGTACAGACTTCTCCCATCCCTTAGTCCTGTTTATAAAAGCAACAATATCCCTAGAGTTTAGAACAATGCTTAACACATAGTAGGTACTCAATAACTATTTATTGAAAAAATGAATATCTTTAGAATTCCAAGAGAAGTTTTTGTGTGATATCAGCCGAAAGCTTGAAGGTTAATTTAAAAATTTTTTATATTATTTAGATTTCTAGAGAGTAATGCAAAGTATATTACCTAGAAAAGTTTCATTTACTCTCCCTTATGCAGTAAAAATTAGTTGTCATAATTAGTTCTTTAAAGGTTCTTTTTTATTCTTATTCTCATTAAGAGGATTGACAGCTATAACCTAGTGTTGTTTATAAGCCATATCCATGAGTGACATGGATGTGTATCCTACATATGGTATAATTAGCCTGAGCCATAAATTACTTATCAATCCTTTGCCCCCAGGTGTCAGAGGCAATATATGGTGTCTTTTGTCAGGATAAAACTGGGGAAGCATTGTTAATACAAACATCCCTCATTGATTTGAGCCCCTCCTATTTCAGAAGTTGAGTTAATTTGCTTGAACTCAGCTAAAATTTTACCCTTGCATAATCCATGAATAAAAGTGGATCAGTATTATAAACAGGATTGCAGGAAGATGATCAACCTATTTAAGAGTATAACCTACCTGCAAGTAATCATTGGTAATTCATTCAGCCAGTATTTATTGAATAGCTATATGCACCAAGCATGGGTCTGAAAATATAAGGACAAATAAAGTATAGGCCCTGCCTTTAGGAATTTATAATCCAATAAATGGGAAGACAAGTAAACAAATAAAATAGGTACAATAAAATGTCATAGTCTCCAAAATAGTAGTTTTACTGGGAACAGAAGAGGACAGAGGTACAGTGCAGGGGCCTACCTAGGGAATTATGGATGGGGACAGAAAAGTCTTCACAAAGAAAATAATATTGAACTGAATCTCTGGGGTTAAATACTTGGTTATATGGGCTGAGAGAACTGGTAGACGACATGAGGCTATTGTAGGCAGAAAGAGAAGCAGGATCCAGAGGTTTGAAATAGTGCACTTGTTTAGCACAACTATTTGGCAAGGTTGGAGCACAGAGTACTACTGTGAGAATGAAGCGAGATAAGGCTGGAGTGGCAGGCACGAGTCAGGGCATGGATAGCCTTGTACCACGTACTAAAGGAGTTTGAACTTTATCCTTTAGGCAGCAGAGAGCCCGTGAAGGGCTTTAGGTAGGAAATAACATCAACTTACTTGACTAGTATATTGGTAATGGATTAGAGGAGTGGAGCTAGAGGAAGTTAAAACTGTTACAATAGTCCAACTGAGCAATATTGAGAAACTGAACTTAAGAATGCAGCAATGGAGATGAAGAGAAGGGAGACAGATTGGAGAAATGATAGAATCTATGGGACTTGCTGATTGATGGTAGATGGAGATATGAGGAGAGGAAGGAATTCAGGACAGAGGTCACAATCTCAGATGCCTTAGGGCTAAGGCAGGTGATATAAATGAGCAAAAGGAGCCCAAGCATCCAATGTGGGCATTACAGGGACTACATGAACTAAGAACTCATGCCAGCCAGCATCTGCTACTCGGCTCCAGCCAGTTGTTCCATATGGCTATTGGTATTCTCTTATCTTCTGATTTTCAAAGAGAAACTGAAATCTGTATTTTTATGTGAAATCTCCCAAATCTTAAATATTGGCTCAAAGTTTTTCAAAGCACTGTATAGGCCAAGTAAAAACAAACTTCAGCAAATAAGCAGAAAGTTTGTACCCTCTGTTCTAGGATGACTCCTGGCTTTCCAGCTTGAATGTTTAGGAAGTATGGTTCTGTTCAATAAGATAGGAAGTACAGAAAGAGAAGCAGGATGGGAGGTAGTAGGGAGAAGGCTAGTGATTATATTCTGGACATGTTTGAGTACTTAAATTAACAGGAAGCTACAAATGCAGGTCTGGAATGCAAGAGGATAGTTTGAATGGGTAAATACAGATTTGGGAGTTGTCAGTAAAAAGATGGTAGGTGAAATAATCAGAGTAGGTGAGTGTTGTCTATGGAAAAAAAATATAGAATGAGATGAAAAGAGAGTCAAGAGGAGAATATCAGAGAATGTTATGCAGTCAGAAATCCATGGAACTACACTATACAAACAGTGACCCCTAAGTTAAACCATAGACTTTAACTAATAGTACAATTATTAAAATGTGCTATTATCAATTGAAACATATGTTCCACACCAATGGAAGTTGTTGGTGGGGTAGTGTATGGGAATCCTGTATTTTATGCATGATTTTCTGTAAATCCACAACCTCTCTAAAAAAAACATTTACAGTGTTTACAGTCATAATAATTATTATTATTTTAAGATATAGTAATCTAGTGAATAGGTAACTGAATTGATAAGTTTAAATGTGCAAGAAACAATACATTTCTTTACTTTCTGTAATAGTTTAAATTCTATTTTGTGCCTCCAATTCCACCAAGTTGACAGAAAAAATAAGAACAATCCTTTAAGCTTATCTTTCACTCCCAGTTGTGCTAGTTCTGGTGTCTTATTCATTGTCACGTTGTCAGGTAAAGCTTATCAGGCAATCCAGCTTGCTGCTGAGACAGTTACTACACCAGGTGTCATGTGTGGTAGCCAGCCACTAGCATAGTTCCCAATGATCCTCACCTCCTGATATTCACATCCTTGTGTTTCCTCCTCCCGCATCGTACTAGTTGGTCTGGGTGACCAGTAGAATTCAGGGGAAGTGACAGTGTGTAACTCATGAGGATAGGTCAAAAAAAGGCATTAAGGCTTCTGACTTGCTCTCTTGAATGTCTCACTTGGGGGGAAGCCAACCATGCCATGTGAATATTTAAGCAGTCCTTTGGTGAGGAACTGAGTCCTCCTACCAACAGCCACCACCAGCTTGCCATCCATGTGAGTGAGCCATCCTAGAAGTGGATCCTCTAGCCCCAGTCAAAACTTAGATGACTGCAGCCACAGCTTATATTTTGACCATGGCGTCTTGAGAGACCCTGAGCCAGAACCACACAGATAAACCACTCCTGAATTTCTTATCCACAGAAATTATGTGAGATAATAAGTATTTGTTTTTGTTTTAAGTCACTAAGTTGTGGGGTAGTTTGTTGTACAGCAATACATAACTAAAACAGCATGGCTTCTTCCTAAAAAAGAAGGTCTAAACATTGTTGTTTCCATAACACCCCAGGATCACAGGAATACTCTTGATATTTCATAAAGCACTTAGAGTATGGAAATTATTGTGAGGTTTCCTATGGCCCTGTTTGTCCTGACACACCATGAAGTTATTCCTTCACTAAGTGTGGCACTTTACTGATCTCTCTGTTCAGGAAGCAGAGCCCAACTTCCCTCTTTTCCAAAAACTAGAGACCTCTTTGCACTCCCATCCTTCATCCTCTGCATGGGTAATATTTTGTTTCTTTCTTGGAGAAATCATCTCCACATTTATGGCCATGATACTTCACAAAGTAAAGTATCAATCTTCCAGGACTTTTAGAAAAAAAAGTCAGAAAACTTTCCAGCTAATCTGCCCTCTACAATGTTATATTCCTCCCCTGAGACAGTGAACATATAGCCAACTTCTTGAATTTCAGGCAATGGAGAAGGAAAGGGGAAAATACAGGGAGGAAAAAAATCATAAGCAAATATTTCAGAATACTATCCTACTACATTTACTGATATATGTTGAGTGTTTAGTATGTGCCAGACACTGTACTGCTTGTTTTACATATTTTATCTTACTTAATCCTTACAATAACCTATGAGGTAAGTACCTTTAGTATACTCATTTTACAAATAAGAAGTTCAGGTTCAGAGAGATTAAGTAACTTGCTTGAGGTCTCACATTTTATAGGTGGCAAAGCTGGGGCTCCACCAGGAATATATCTGACACCAAAGCTCAGCTTTTGACCATTGTCATGAAGTTTCTTTCCATGTGCTTGGGAAAGGGAGAGGGTAGATCTCAGGATACTGTCCTTTGGCTTCATTTGTTCACATAAATGAGTTTGCCAATCATACCTAAGACTTATCTGTTCATTAAAACACTTCTGGCAATCACTCCCACGTGGCAGTACTTTGTAGTCAGGTAGACCTATTTTGTGCGCTTGAAATTTTAAAAACTGCAATTCTGAAATCCTGTCTAGGGAAGCGGCTGTGGCTCAATTGGTTGGGCTCCCGTTTACCATATGGGAGGACCTGGGTTCGATTCCGGGGTCCTCCTGGTGAAGGCAAGCCAGCCCGTGCGGCACGGTGAGCTGATGCAACAAAGGCAGGCAAGCAGACACAGAAAAATGCAAAGCAGATGGATACAGTGAGCACAAGCAGCAAGGGGGGATAAATAAATAAAAATAAATCTTAAAAAAATAAAAATAAAAATAAATCCTGTCTAAATCACCCATTTCATTTCATATATTCATCTATCAAATATTTTCCAGGTGCCAGTGCTATAGATTCCGTGTATGGTGCTGGAGATAGCAAGATAATCTCAGTAGTCACCATGAGAGCTTTGTGTGTATTTGGATGGTACAGTCATAAAAACAAATAATTACAGCAGTGAGAGAAGGTCTATATCTAAATAACAATATGAACTAGATATTCTGGAATACAGAAGAGAAATACTAATCCCTGCTTGGGTATATCAGAGAAAGCTTCCTAGAGGTAACATTTAAGCCTTAAAGGATGAGTCAGAATTGACCATTAGACATTCTGGACAAAGGAATTCACATGGACAAAGGCACTTGACAATTTTGGAGTGTTCCACATGGTTGAGAGTAATTGAAGAACACGTATTTTTGTAGGGACCAGAGAACAAAGAGGCTTGTTATACCATGCTAACAAATTAAAAGAATTAAAACCCTCACCCCGTTGGTGGAATCTTGTCCACAGATGTGCTTTGGCAGATTTTTTAAATTGAATTTGAATGCCTTTAATTTGACATAAACACTCCAGAGTTTTTTCTCCTCAGATCCGACTTCTCTATATTATATTGACCCAATTAATCACATATTTAGTTTTCCTGTCTATCCCTGCAGACATTTGAGTTTACTCCCTCTGCTACAGCAATGGAGAAATCACTGAGGATAATTTAAGCAGAGATAACATGAATATATTTGCTTTTTTAGAGAGGATCATTCTGCCTTAGTGTGGAGGATGAATGGTAAGGCCATATTGGAAGTGTGACAAGCAGTACAAGATTTAGAGACTTATTGAATGAGGAGGCTGGGGGAGAAAGAGGAGTCATAATTCCCAGGTTCTCCCTGGATGAATGGTGGTATCATTAACCCAAAATGGAGAAAGCAGGTTTTACTCTACACATTATCAACAGTTGTAAAATTCATTGGGAAGGATTGTGGAGTGATTGTTGGAGTCCACTTACTGTTTATCAGGAATACCTAGATGAAAAGTTCACCAAAAGATTAAATGTCTTAAATGTGCCTATAAATATTGTGACATATTTATATCAGAAATCAAGATATGTGGTAAGACGTTGGAATGTACTGTTAGTAACAATGAGACAATGCTTAAAATGGGAACTGTTCTGGAAAATTTGGGGTATGTGGTCACTGGATATAAAAAATTACCTTGTTAACTTATTTGGGCTCCTTTTAATCAGAGGTCCCTCTGAATGAAAATACTGATTTTCATTAGAATATGTGTTTAAATAGACATGTATCACAGTTAATTAATCTATTTACTCATCCTCACCTTAAATAATTTTAAGCTCCTTCCTACCGTGCTTTTCCCCAGAGCTATTAATGGGCAGCCGGATGGGGGCTGACTTGAGTTTCCTCTCATCTTCCCTGCTCGCATTCACTAGAGCTGTTAATAGGAAATATAATGTCTAAAAGACTAGAGGCAGAAAAGACATGGGTAATTGTTGTTTGGCGCTGGTCTCTCTAACTTACTGTAGAGGTGATCCTCTCTGGCGGAGATCTCTGACCGTGGTCAGAGGGCCCCTCCGCTTATAGCTGGAGGCCTGACGCCAGGGGAAACAGGCAGGATGAAAGAATAGGCAAGAGGCTTTGTTCTCCGGTGGGAGCAGGAACTAAGAGAGTTTATTCAGGAAGTGTACAAGCATATCTAGGCTTGGGTTGCGGGGCAGGGCTGAAGGAAAGGAGGTGGAGCGAGGGGTCGGGCCTGGTGGTGGTGGCGGAGAGGGGGGTTGGCCCTGGCGGTGGGGGCTCAAGAATTGATGGACTGAGGGAGTGGCTAGCGTCATCTGTTGCCCGTGATAAGGAGGAGGGAGGAAGGGAGAGAGAGGGAGGGAGGGGGAGGTTTCACACCACAACAGGTAATCTTCAAATTGGATAATCAGACACTGAATAATATAATTCTATGAAAGCTTAGATCAATTCTGCAATTGGTAAAATATCCAGCACTCTCAAATGTGGAGTAAGTATACGAAGAAATTATAGCAGTGTCTTCCTATTATACGATACATATTAGTAACTGTGATGGTTAACTTCATGTGTCACCTTGGCAAGGTTATGGTGTCCAATTGCTTGGTTAAGCAAGCACTGGCCTGATTGTTATTATGAGGATATTTTGTGGATTTAAATCATCAGTGAGTTGTTTATACCTATGACTGATTGCATCTACAATTAACTAAGAGATTGTCTTCAGCAATAAGAGAAGTCTCAGCCAATTAGGGGTGAGAACTTAAAAGGAGACGTGATGATTTCCATCTCTACTTTAGCCAGCCACCTTCATCAGAGTTCCCAGCTTGCAGCTTGCCCTATGGAATTCAGACTTGCCCATCCCCACAGTCATATGAAACAATTCTTAAAAACAATCTCATAACATCTATCGGTTCTTTCTTCCTGGAGAATCCTAACACAGTATGTTATAATTTATACAACTTTTATTAAACCTAATTTACACTAGAAATAATTGTCACATACCTTAACAAAACTTTAAAATTGCAATTAACCCACCAAAAATATTGAGTGATATACTATGTAGAGTTCAAAGACATGATTCCTTCCAGGAGTTTAAAACTTAGTGGAGGAAATAAGGTATATTCATAAATTCAAATATCATAAAAATATTATAAAATAAGCTACTGTATGATGTCAAATAAATAATTCAAATGATAAGTACACACTTGTATTACACATAAGGAAATAATATATATATTTTTTTCAGTCAAAGGGGCCAAAACAATATTTGTTTTTTAAAAAATGGACTTAGGCTAGTGATAACATATACATGTTAATACTCATAAATTTCTAGGACTAAATATAAAAATTATGCTCATGATAGAGAAATAAAAATGGAAGCTAGTCTCATTTTTATGTCAAATACTATATTATAAAATTCTAGCTTATAAGGTAATCAATTCATAAGAAAGTCAAATCTTCCTTGCTTGAAATTCTTTCATATATTATGGAGAATGTATTTTAAAGATATAAAGTAAATCACTATTTTTAGCATCACAGCTTTTATAATAATTTGTATTCTTATTCCAAAAGTAATACATGTGCATGTAGAAATTTTGGGGAAAAAAAAAACAAGCAAAAAATAATGTTTTAAAATTATAAAGTAAGTATTTTGACTAATAATGATGGGCTAGGTTATTTGGACCAACTCTCTTGCTAACATTAACTAAAAACACTGGAAAAAATATAAAGAAGTAGTTTTAAAGCATCAAAGAATTGGAAAATCTGGACCCCAGATAGTTTAATGAGCACAGAAGCCATTTGCTAAAGGCATTTACTGATCCCTAACAAATCTGAACTTTCATTTTAGTATCCTTGTGGGGTCAGGGGGGACTGTAATCAAAGCCCATGACCGGGAGCAGATGTGGCTCAAGCGGTTGAGCGCCCGCTTCCCACTTGGGAGGTCCCAGTTTGGTTCACGGTGCCTCCTGAAAAAACAAAGACAGGCAACAAGCAAAACAAATGAAAAAGTGAACCCAGGGAAGCCAACATGGCTCAGTGGTTGAACGTGGGCTTCCCACATAGGACGTTCTGGGTTCAATCCCCGGGCCCTGGTACCTCAAAAAAAAAAAAAAAGTCCATGGCCTACACAGTAGGAAGTCCAATAGGCAATCCTTCTCACAATAAGTTGAGACTTCAAAAGAATACACCTTCAGGGTAAAGGTGAGCCATATATAAACCAGTGCTTAGCACACCAGCTTGCATTTGCCAATCATTGGTGACAAATTATGGGACCACACTCAGTTGCAGGGGTGACTGGGAAATGTACTCTTTCCCTTGGGCTATCATGTGCTCAGTGAAAATTGGGGTTTCTATTGTTATAAAAGGGAGTGAGAATGTATATAGGGGCCAGGTAATAGTTTCTTCCAAAGTTTCCAAACTAAAGAAAACCAAGAAGCCTTTTTTAATGTCACTCTCTAAAATGAGTGTGTGCTGAGAACAGGAAGTTGAGTTCAGGAAGGAAATAAACCATGTGATTAAGTAGTCAAAGAAGCCAAGTAAAAACATAGACTCCAAAAGGAGGGCAGGCCAGGTGACCAAAATCAAAGCAAAGAACATGCTGCCAATATGATAAGGTGGTTTTTTTTTGTTTTTTGTTTTGTGTGTGTGTGTGTGTGTGTGTATGTGTTTAAAGGTACCTGGGCTGGGGATTGAACCTAGAACCTCATATGTGGGAAGCTGGCACTCAACCACTGAGCCACATTGGCTCCCCTGAGTTGTTTTTTTGTTTTGTTTTGTTTATTTTGCTTTGTTGTTTTGTCTTTGTTTTTAGGAGGCACTGGGAACAGAACCGGGACTTCCCATGTGGGAAGCCGGTGCTCAACTGCTTGAGCTACATCTGCTCCCATGATAAGGTTTTTTAATTAATTAATTACAGTAAGTAAGACAGCTGGTACTACTGTTGTCAAGATTTTCCTCTTGAGATAACTTTTACTTTTGATGTCCTCAGGTCAGCTTTTTGTATTTCTGTTTGCTACAGGTAAACTTATTGGATTAAAAAAAAAAAAAAAAAAAA
>JAQZBX010007367.1:0-35839 GCA_029593785.1 Cabassous unicinctus | reverse complement strand
AGGATGAGCAAGTAGGAAGCGAACATTGCCTTTTTATTATGCTAGCTTACCAGCAAATACAAAGTTAGGTGATTGGTTTCTTTTGCTTTATGAACAATAATAGTAGCTAACATTTTTTGATGCTTTATGTGCACTATTTCATTTGATCCACCAAACAACTCTATGAATTAGTTATCACTCATTTTAATTTTACAGATGCCCAAAGTCACACAGCATATAAGTGACAGAGTTGATATTTGAACGCAGGCATTTAAATTTTAGAGTCTGAACTCTTTAACCACAAGGCTATAATGCCTCCAGTTATAACATATAATAAAAAACATACCAGTATATTATTTGTAAATAAGTGACGAGCTGAGTAAATATGTTAAAAAGAAGGGAATCATCTGTTTTTGAATACCTACTATATGCCAGACACTGTACCATGTGCTTTACTTACATTATCTCATTTAATCTTTATAACACCTTCAATGAAGTATGTACTATTTTTTATTCCCATTTTACACAATGAAGAACTGAGGTTCAAAGAGCTTAGATAGGACCTTAGGTCCTTCTGAAAGTAAAGTCCATGTTCTTAATCACCATGAAGTGTTGCCTGTATATTCATGGTTATATTTCATTACTGTACAGATATTTGCTATTTTGGTAAGAAAGTTCTAGTTTAAGTTTACTTTTAGTTTTCTAGATTTTTTATTTTATTCAAAACATGTTTCCAGTTGCTGGTCAGGTTCATCATGTTGCCCACCAATATTACTTAGAGAATTAAAGAATAATTTTAATAGTGAAGTAAAATATAATAAAAATAATTACATTTGCTTCAAAATTATCCTATACCATAAGATATTGTAAAGCTAAATATAAATGATTTTTTATTTATCTGCCCTTTTGTATGATTCACAATGTTGTTACTTTCTAACTATGCATATTAACTGATATGGAGAATTAATATAGTAATTTTTTTACTCAGAATTGCCTAAATTGCATTCAAAAGTCACTGTTGATAACCATGGTCCACTAACGGCAAAAGTACCAGAATTGTAGAATCTGAAAGCTGGACAAGACATTTTAAATTATGTATTCCAACTTCCTCATTTTACAGATGAGGAAAATAAGGACTCAGGAGACTATATGATTTGCGCAATGTGATAAAACAGGGTCAAAACACCTGTAGTGCTAAGATGCCTCTCTACTCTCTGTTCCTAAACCCTAACTACTTTAAATAAATATACAATCTAAATAAAAATGTGCTTGCTGTACCTTGAAGACCCTAAAATATATTAGCATTCCCTAAAATCATTTCAAAATTTATTTAGATTAAAACAACATGCTTGAGCCAGATAGGATGGAGATGCTTCTGGAAGAACCATCATGATGGTGCCCAAGGAGAACCCCAAGTTCAGTTAAACTTATTTTGGTTGGCAATGGTGATCCTGGAAAAACTATATTTGTGAAATGTCCTTTGAGTGGAATTTGAGAAGCATTATGTAGTCACCTCGGGTATTGCGGTCTCTCCCCTTCTGTTCTGTATTAACAGAGGACCTCTTAAAATCAATGTATGGGATATGGCCGGTCGGGAAATTTGGTGAACTGAGAGATGGCTATTTTATCCTAGCTCAGTGTGCCATTCTAATGTTTGAGGGAACACTGAGAGTTACTTAAAAGCACGTGCCAAACTAGTGTAGAATCTGATAAAAGTGTGTGAAAACATCCGCATCATGTTATATGGAAACAAAGTGGATATTAAGGACAGAAAAATTAAGGCAAAATCCGTATTCTTCCATTGAAAGAAGTATTTTCAGTACTGTGACATTTCTGCCAAACATAACTACAGCTTTGAAAAGTGCTTCCATTGTCTTGCTAGAAAACTCATTGGAGACCCTAAAGTGAAGTTTATTGCCATGCCTGCTCTGGCCCCTCCAGAGGCTGTCATTGACCTGGCTTTGGCAGCACAATATGAGCATGACTTTGATGTTGCTCAGACAATGGCTCTGCCAGATGAGGATGATGACTTGTGAAACAATGAAGCTGGAGCCCAGCATCAGAAGTTTTTTAGGCAACTGTCCTGTGATGTCAATGGTGCGGCGTTTGCCACTTTATATTATATAGCTAAGCAGAACATGCACTTAATCTTTGGGGTGTTGAAGGAGATGAATGGGCTTCAGAGTGAATGTAGCAGTTAAAAAACAAAACAAAAAAAAACTTCATTTTTTTGGACCTGTATATTTAGCTGTTTTAGAACAAAGTTGTTTTATTCTTAAGGTTCAAATATAAGACTGCTACAGTCACATCACAACATTCAGTGGTGAAATCTTGTTTGTTACTGTCATTCCCATTACTTTTTGTTTAGGATCAGAATAAAGTTATATTTCAGATATCTAAAAACAAAAACCAGCATGCTTGCTGTGAAGAAACTGTGTCAAATTGCTGCCCTCATGCCCCTCATATAAAATCTGGAGTCATCACCATGTCAGAGCCAGAGCCACAATTCCTCTGACTTCATGTACAATTTCTTTCCCTAGTTCTGGTACTGAGTCCACTCAAAGCATACTTAAAATAATAATTATATTGTGCTTACTCTGTGTTAAGTTCTTTATGTATATTAACCTATTTAATGTTCCCAGGAGCCCTATGAAAAAGGTACTATTATTGTCATCCACATTTTATAGATGACAAGACTGAGGCACAGAGAAGTAAAGATCATGCAAGTTGTAAGTGGCAAAGCTGGACCCACAGGCAGTCTGGGTCCACGAGCAAGTGTTCTTAACCACTATACAAATGCCTCTTACAAGGTAACATTTATAGGTCTTTCCAGAAAATTAAAACATCTGTCCTCAGAATTTCTTATATTAGTTATCTTTTTGATTTATAACTAAGTCTTTTGCTTTATGCAAAAGTATTCTTCCTTAGAGCTTGGCACCCCTTTGAGTTATGCCATTGGTCATTTACTTTCAGTTAACAAAATAATCAAAGTAAAATATATTCATATATTCAATTTAAAATACATAAAGAGTAAAAATTTATCTTAACCTCTCCTCCAAGTCTGCCTTAATATTTTACCAGATACTTTCAATCTATTTTCAAAGATGCATTTATAAATGTCATACACATACACATATATGCATGTCTCTCTCTCTCTCTATATATGTATATTCATGCACACATATATGTATACATATAAGAAGTTCATATAGGGTTTTTTATTCTTAAGTAAACTATTCCTATTATTCTACATCTAGTTTTGGGATATTATTCCATATCAACACATACAGTTCTACATCGTATAATTTTTTAAGTGTAATCACTGTAATACCTGCACATCATTTTATAAAAGTCAAATAGTAACAAAAGCTTTATCATGAAAAGCAGCAGTCTCCTGCCCACCATTCCCTACCCATCTCTGCTCTCCAGAAACATGTTTCTTTTGGTAGTTATCTCCAAAATCATTTAATGTGATATAAGGCTTAATTTATCAGTTTAATTTAAAATTTATTTAAAAATTATTTAAAAATAAATTTCATAATTTATCAATATTATCACTTACACTAAGACTTTATTAGTTATCTATTGCTGTGTAACAAATTACCCCAAAATTTAGTGGCTTAAAACAGCAAAAATTTATTATCTTACAGTTTCTGTGTGTCAGGAATAGTGGCTTAACTGTGATTCTGGTTTAGGGCCTCTCATGAGGCTAAAGGCAACTATCAGCCAAGACTGGCTGGCTTGACTGGGGTTGGAGAACACATTTTCAAGATAGCTTATTCACCTGTCTCTTTGCAGGGGGCTTTAATTTCTTGCAGGCTGTTGGCCAGAGGCCTCAGTTTCTTATTACATGGACCATTCTGTTGGGGCTCATGACATAACAGCCTGTTTCCTCCAAATCAAGTGATCCAAGAGTACAAGTATGGACGAAGCCGCAGTGCTTTTTATGACCTACTCTCCAAGTTGCACGCTGTCACTTCCACTTTATTTTGTTAGCAGCAAGTCATTAAAGCCAACCCACACTCAAAGGGAGGGAAATTAGTCTCCAGCTCTTGAAGGAGAGTATCCAAGAATTTGTGAACACATTTTAAAACTATTATAGACTTTATTTACTATATATAATAGATGTGGATTTAGTACTCTTATACTCCCACTCCTCTCTGTCCTTTCCCAAACAACCCAATATAATGACATCACTTCCTTTGGTTGAATATAAAGTTGAAGTTTGCATTATTAAGATTATATAAGTAGTGTTCATTGCGAGGCCAAATAGAAGCTTATGATTACATTCCCCCCCCCCCCTTATTTTAGTAGTATTTTGATTTTCTTGGAGTTTCTAATTCCCTTTTTTCCTCTTTATATTATACCCTAATTATTTCTTCCCAAACACTTCAACATAATAGTTAAATTATCAAGTCCCCATCTCTTTCCTGAAAATTTTCCTGTTGGGTCAGAACTGGTTGATTCAAGGGGTAAACTGGCTTCTTTCTCATCCATGTCCCCCACTCAAAGCTATTGTTTCCTCTGATCTACTATGTTGCTTACCTCTCTTCCATAATTCTTGTACAAATCTGGTAAAAATATCTTGCCCCTTCTCCGGTTCTTCTTTTCTCTTTATCATTATGGATTTTTATGATGTTATTTCTTTACTATCATTTTAGAGAGGTTTTGGTGTAATTCACCATTTTTAAAAGACTACCTTTTAAAAAAAAAATCAGGTTTATTGAGTTATAATTTACATTCAGTAAAATTCACCTTTCTTTATTGTGCAGTTCTATGAATTCTGACAAATGCATACACCACCACAATCAAGACTTAGAACAGTTCCCTCTGCTCAAGCTGCGGGACTTTTGGACCCTGAATAACCTGCATTCCGGAAGCTGCTGTACTTCCGGGTGAACACCCAGTGACCACTCTGGCGGGACTTCTGCCGCTGCCCTCTTGTACGGAACGGAACTCTGCTCTTCTCTCTCCATCACCTTTTGGGCCAGAAGTGCAGAATGTTGTTTGTGGTGGTTGACGAAATGCTGGAACACAACAGGTATGCCTCCTGACTTTTCTTTATCTTGTCTACACACAGCAGGCCCAAGTGGTCTGCTGATAATTAGCCTGCACCAGAGCCACTTCAGTGTCATCCAGGTTAAAGACAATGACTTGCCCAATTCAAAGATGGCGTCAGAGACTTCTCCCAGGTCGCCATTCTTGAGCTGCTCTCGCCTGACGGCCATTTCCTTGCTCAGTGTCAGAGTGTCGCTCTCAGGGTCATATCGGGCAGCTGCCCACAGGGACATGATCTCGTGCAGCACCCCTTCAGGGGTGTGATCTGGTCTTTGCAAGGCAGCTCAGAAACATGGGCATTTTCTTATTGACAAAGCCCGCTATGAGGGTGAGGGCTGGGGTAATGACCATGGTAAACTTGCTGAAGGACTCTAGTTCCACCTTGTTCCCGTTTGGCATGGAGATGATGGGTGACCGACCAATGTCATGTGGCCAAAATTTTCTTTTCTGCTTCCAATGGCTGCTCTGGGCATTGATGCTGCAATGGGCCTCCGTCAGAATGTGGATCAGATCCCACTCTTCACGAGTGGGTGTGGTCGCCGCGACAGTGATAAAATCATCTTCTTCCGCCGCCGCTCCTGGTTCTGCTTGATCAGCTTGCGCTTGAACACCCACTTCGAGTCATCTAGAACCAAGTCCATGGCCATGCCCACGGAGATGCAATTGTTGAAGCGGCACAGCTGGCACTAATTGCAGGTGATCTTGTCGATGACACTGCAGCTGTCATAATTTCAGGAGTAGGTGAGCTGGAGGTTCTTCTGGATTGTGCGGCGAAAGAAACCCTTGCAGCCCTCACAAGTGATGCAGCGGTAGTGATAACTGGTTGCCTTGTACACACGACATACTGCTTTGTCCAGGTAACTATAGCCTGACATGCTGGTTTTCTGGGAACATTGACCATTCTCTCTTTTTCGCTTTCTACCTGATGGCTGGTTCTCCTCTGGGTCTGACCCACACTCCAGCTTGCTTTGGCTTCTGTTCCAGCCACTTCACTTCCATCCAGGATGCCCTCCAATACACCAAGAGAATGGGGTGGGCACACTGGACCCTCCGTCCTCTTTCCCCGCACACCCACGAGCAACTCAGCCCTGCCGCCCAGGCCCTGTGGCACAGTACCCAGATGCCCATCTCAGCGCTTGGCCTTTCACACCTTTTCCTGCGCCACAAGGTGGGTGGGTGGTATGAGGGGCCAGGGAGTGGCAGATGAAAGTGCTGGGGGCCAGGAATAGCCGTGGATACAGAGGGTTCCTGGGTGGGGGGTGAGGCAGTAGCTCAAGAGTCGCTTCCTGTCCTGAGGTCCCTTGGCCTGGAGGGCTGGACAGGGCTCGGCAGCGACACGAGGGTCCCAGCGCCCCCGTGCGGGGCCATTCATGCATGGCCAGGTCGCTCAGGCGGTCCGCCATCTGCGCGGAGGTGAGAGTGCTAGTCAAGACTCTTGTAAAGGCTACGCAGTGTTCCATAATATGGATATACCTAATTATTTAGCCATACTATTATTGAAATACATTTAGATCTTTTTTTGCCAATATCCTTATTTGTAGACGTTTGTTTAAGTATAAGAATGTTTTATCTGTTAAATTCCTATAATGTGTTATATCAAAGGATATGTGTATTCTTTTTTAGTTTTAAAAGGTACTGCCAAATTGCCCTCTAAAAAACCTGTACCATTTTACCCTGACATTCACTTTTCATCGTAATTGTTCATATAAACATTTAAACATCAAAAGACTAAGCAAGAATTCCTCTAGCTATATCCTGTTCACAAAAGAGTGGAAGGAAAAGAATATGTAACCTATTTCTACAGCATAATGGCAATTCCCTCGTTATCCTATAAACAGGAAATAGAACCAGGATAAAAACATGACTTCCTCCATTTCAAATGAGAAAAGCATAACAATTCCCTTCCCCCTTCCCCCAAAATCAAGCAACTAAACAAAGCAGGCTGCCAGGTATAGATAATTCACATTCACAAGTAAAATTAAGATTGACACTTTAACGTAAAGTGTCAATCTTAGCCAGCCCCAAACTAAAATGCAATTATTATATTCAAAAGCATATGCTACCTAGGTCACTTTGCCTTATTCAATAATTGTCTGTCTGAATAGTTGTGTGTAAATGATGGTTTTTTAAATGGAATAATATATTAAGTTTACTAAGAGTTCAGTTCTTAGATGAACTTTATGGCAATTTAATCTTAATGCATTATTCCATCTGTAAAGATCTGTTTTCTCATGTGAATTCTGCATATAATCGCATAATCAAAATAATTGGAGCCTTCAGTAAAAATATTAGTCTATTTAAGCAACATGTTAAGAATCTGTTGTTTTTCTGTTCTTGCTCACTGGCAACAATTCTTAGAGATATTTCTAGGAAATCTTAGGAACCCTCCAGAGTACCTAGCACAGTTAAAAGTTCCCAAAACATTCACTTTCTGACAAAGATGATGGTTTTTCTCTTAGTTTCCATTGCACTGCCCTTATTCCTACCTCTTGTTAGCTTTTGAGTCTCTAAGCAGTATCTTCCTGTTTCTGATAATACCAGAAGATGATTTGAGGTAGGCTTTCTGCAGGTAAGAGCCAAATGTCTTCAAAATGCCATTGCTTTTTATAATATTACAGGATTGTATGTTCTTTGAAGGCAGGAAATCTTCTATTCTGTTCCATAATTCCTCATTAGCAACTGACTTTCTCTGTGAATACTCAGAAATATAAGCAGAGTGAAACAAAACCGAGTTAGCATTTACACGGGATTAAAATGCCACGTGAACATGCATTATTCAGTTTCACCAGGTTGTGATGTCAGTGGCTTGCTTATATACACATACGCTATAGGTTGGCTCCAGCTTTACTTGTGGTTTCAGTGGGCTTCACATGTCTTCCAATTTCAGGACTTAGGCTGAAGGAGTGAGCATCCCCTATCTGGGACATGCCCTTTTTATTGCATGGGGCTGAAAAAATGCCGCTTAAAGTTTCTACTCTGACATGATGTATATCATGTCTAATCACATTCCACTGGCCAAAGCATGACACATGACCAAGCCCAACAATAGTGAGCCGGAATACGTAATCCTCTTACAGAAAACCTATAATTGGGAACAATTTGCTATTGTCTTTTGTATTTTGTACGTTGTGGGTGTGATGGGGAGGTGAAAAGAAAATGATTGCCATAATTGTGATCCTACTATTCTGATAGGATAGGAAAAGTGCTTGAAAGCATAGAGGCTTTACTTGTATTGATGTGATGAAAGAAAGAAAGAGCCAGATAGTGGTGTAGTGAGTCTGAGATTGACTTGCATGCTTGACTGCTAATGGGCATGGGGTTTCTTTTGGTGTGATGAAAATGTTCTAAAATTAGATAGTGAAAAATACAAAACAAACAAAAAGAAAAAAAAAATAGTGATGATGGTTATACAATTCTGTGAATTTACTAAAAACCACCTATAGCAGTTTGGTAGTTTGATGTAGTTATGAATTCCAAAATTAGATATTGGATTATGCTTGTAAACTGGTCTGCTAATCTGGCCATGATTAAGTTATGATTAGGGCGTTGACTGGGCCATGTCAGTAAGGCGTTGAGCCCCACCCCTTTGTGGGTGGGGTCTCAAAGATAAAAGCCATTGCAAAGGACCGAGTTAGAGCAGCTTTGATGTTGGAGTTTCTGATGAGGAAGGAGAGAAGGCCTGGGGAAAAGAGAGGAGCCATTTACCTGACAGTTCACAGCTGGCCTTGTGGAGAAAGGCAGCGCCTAAGAGCCTCATAGTCTACAGCTGACCCTGTGGAGGAACCAGAGGAGCTGAGCCCGGAGAGAAATGGAGCCCCAGGAAGAGAGGAACCCAAGAAGCCTGAACCCTGGCAAATGACAGCAGCTGTCTTGCTCCAACACGTGGCAATGGACTTTGGTGAGGAAAGAAACTTACGCTTTATGGCCTGGTAACTGTGGACTTCTACCCAAAATACCCTTTATAAAGACCAACAGATTTCTGATATTTTGCATCAGCACCCCTTGGCTGACTAATATACCACCGAAGAGTACTAAAGGTGAATTTTATGGTATGTGAATTGTATCCTAATAAAGCTGTTATAAAATCATTGAATTCTGAGTTTGTAAACTAGAGCCTTCCATAATTTGAGAAACCATGTATTTCTTAGATAATATTTAAAAACATTTATCAGAGGGGTGTTAGGTGATATTATTTTTTAAATGCAGTTTCACTATATTTTAAATAAATGTAATAGTACCTATGAAATTTTAAAGTTTTTTATGGAAAATTTCAAGCATACAATAATAGAATAGTAAAAAAGAAGTCCATGTACCCATCATGCTTCAGTACTTATTAACTGACCAATTTTGTTTTCTCCATACCTCAGATTATTTTGAAGTCCATGTTTTACCTGTAAATATTTTAGTATATATGTCTAAGAATAAGGACTCAGTTTTTAAAATGTAACAATATCACTATTACAGATCCCCCAAAACAGCAGTAACTCCTTAGTACCATCAAATATCCAATCAGTATTCATATTTCCCTGATTTCCATTATTGTCCTATAAATAATAATATTGTGAAGTCTTTTTTTTACTTGAAAGAAAAACTAGTACTGTGTATTATTTTAAGAGTTATAGTATTCTGAGCAAGAAAATAACATTCTTAAAAATATCCATCTAAACTATTTCCCATAAAGTACTAAATATTTGAAAGGAAACTCCTTTTTTGCTCCCTTGATGATGTCTCTGTACCTTGATATGAAAACATGTGTGTGTGTATGTGTGTGTGTCTGTATCTGCAGGTGGTTACCTTTGAGAAAAGTGATTGGTAATAAGGAGGGTTTTTTTTTTTTTAATTTTTTTTACTTCTACTTATTTTTCTCTATACTATTTGAATTTTCTAACTACAGCTATGTATTACTTTTCTTTGAAAACTAAATCTTTTTTTTTTTAAGGATTTATTTATTTATTTCTCCCCCCCTCCCCTCGTTGTTTTGCACTCGCTATCTGCTCTCTGTTTGTTCTTCTGTGTCTGCTTGTCTTCTCTTTAGGCAGCACCAGGAACCGCTCCCTGCACTCCTGTGCAGACCAGCACTCCCGTGGGGACCAACACTCAGCATGGGCCAGCACTCAGCGTGGGCTAGCTCTCCACGCGGGTCAGCCTGCTTTTCACCAGGAGGCCCCGGGAATTGAACCCTGGACCTCCTATGTGGTAGATGGGAGCTCAATCACTTGAGCCACATCTGCTTCCCTTTTTTTTTTTTTCCAAGATTTATTTATTTATTTCTCTCCCCACCCCTATTGTTGTTTTGCGCTCACTCTCTGCTCTCTGTGTGTTCTTCTGTGTCTGCTTGTCTTCTCTTTAGGTGGCACTGGGAACCAATCCCGGGACCTTCCAGAATGGAGAGAGACTGCTCAATCTCTTGCGCCACCCCAGCACCCTCTAAATTTCAAAAGGAGTTCTTTAGTTGTTTATTTTTTGCTAACTTTTCATTTTTCTGCATTAAAAATATGACAAATGTTACTTTTTTTTTTTTTAACATAAAGTGAGTGAAGGATGAGGCAAAGGAGAAGAGAAATTATTAGTTATAGCCAAAAGTGCATATATGCCATGGAGCCTTATACAATTGCTAGGGATGGGCTACAAATTTGTCTTTAGACTTTCTAGCAATCAGTAAGAAAAGAATAAGCTGATTAGATACACAAGATACCATTTTTATGAGAGGAAATCAAACCAATTGCCTAGAAAAAACATAACTAGCCCTCTTAGTAAAGTCAGAAGAAAATTTCTCCTAAAGGTCCTCACAGAAGATTCTGCTCTGAAAGAATATCCCAGTCCACACTCTTACTATATATAGACCAGTGCAGCTTCTAAGGCTGTTTTATAGCATCTCTAACTATAGGCTGATGACAGCCACCAAAGTGAAAATCAGTAAAAGCAATGCTGACACTAGAATGGCAGCAGCATGATGCGATCCTGGCATTCAATTCTCTGCTGGTCTGATGGATTTTAGAATATTTGTGGGAGGTTACAAATGCAGATGACAACAGGGGACCGGCAACTACTTTAAGAGTAAAGCCTGCTGAAGTGAGATGTTTGGCAGGGATAGGAGAGGACTGTGGATATTTGAAGAGCCCCTTCCCTAAGAAAGGGAGTAGCAGCCATTTCATTGCCCCAGCAAATGTTGCCATGCGGGGATACCTATACAGTGTTGCCAGACCTTCTGTTTTGTTTTTTTTTCCTCCAGAAAAGCCCAAGTTCCAAATTTTTATCTGAAATCTCAAAATTTTTCAATTTTTACTTGAATTTTTAAAAATACTGTGTAGGCCAAACAAAATTTCTATTGGCTAAATCAACCCCAGTTTGTGACTAGCTTATCTAGTGAAATGGATTGATTTCATATCCTTCAGGTAGTCTCCCATGAACATGCTGCTCTCAGCACATGTACTTTTTTTTAGTTGTTTTCTAAGTTGGGGGCATGATTGACTTCTTGTGAGAATAGAGCTGCTCAGATGACATGGATTCCTGAATAGAAGGTCAAAAAGAAAAAGGAGGTAATTCATTCTTTTTCCATTACTTTATCATTCCTTCTAAATTTTCTTAAAATGGTCAGCAGATTATTAATTTTAGAGCTTGCATTCATCCATGGTGCTCTTGGAACTGACCCAGAAGAGCTTACCTTATTTAACAGAGGCTAAAATGACCTAGTGACAGCTCCCAGGACTACCTCCTCCTCATTTTTGTTCTTTCATTTGTACTTTCCCTCATGATATTACTTCTTGGTATTATCTTACTCATAAATTCAGAGTTCATGGTGACTAGAAGAAGGTTTGACCCTAGTTACATTGGAACCAAAGAGTGCCATTGAAATGTCTATATTTGGATGCCCTGGTTCTTACTCAGTGGCTTTCAGCTAAGCCCTTCTGATACATGCATATCACTAAGGCTAGGTGTAGGAGAATGTATTAGTACAGTGATCTTCCTAAAGGTATTTTCAAAGAAAAAATTGTATATTTGTATAAATTTATATAGTTTCTGGACTGATAATATAAAACTGTTATATGTCATTTATACTGAGGATCATATTTTAAGATAACCTCAAATATTCGGCTAATCAAAAACAAAAGAGATAAACTTCAGACACCAACCCAGAAATATGTCAGATTTGTTTCTTTTTAGACTTTTAGATAAATCCAGGGATGATTAAGATTTTCTTTACCTGTGTATAAAACCGTGTGCTATATAGTATTAAGTAAAGGAAGTTCCCAGAGTTATTTGGAGAACGTGACTTTTTTTTTTTTTTGACATTTTATTAATAGTGTGCCTATTTCTATTTGGAGCTGTTTGTCATGTTTGGAGATAACAACCATATATACTGTCAGTATAGTAAGGCAGTAGATTATATCTAAATAAACACATTCCCAGCACTGATGTCCAGTATTGCAGTATTGTGTATCAAGAGTTTTCTTCAAATTTAAGTTTCAACATTATGTACCCAGACATAATGTTAGCTTTAATTACAACAATTTTTAAATTAAGAATAACTTTTAATGTATATTAACTTTGACAATGAATAATTATATTATTTCTAAAAGGATTTAAAGTCGTTTGTAATGAACTACAGAGACATTTTTTAAAAAAGACAAGAGAGGGCAAAAGTCTATAAACATTGTAATGGGAGCAGAAGGCATAGGAATGGTGAGTAATCTGAAAACTTAAGCATGAATAGATGTTAAAAGTGAGTAGAAAACTTAACTTTGACCCTCTTGGTAAAACAGGGAAATATGAGTTGCATAGTTCTTGCTAACTACTAAAATGAAGCATACTAATTGATTGAAGAAACAAATATTATTTAGCATTGAACTCTAAAAAAAATTTACTACATGGATCTTGTTATTATGAACATTGAACAAACAAAAGTGTTTTCAAATGGCAATTTTAGGAATGATGCCAAAATATTCCTCATGATTGTTTCAACATGGACTTCTGGTAGAAGTCCAAGAGCATAATGTTAAATAGCTTTCTATGAAAGCTAAAGAAATGTAGTTTAATTTTATAATTTGGGGATGATGGTAATGGAAACAAGGATATACTCAATAATTGCTGAGCCTCTTAAAGTATCTCACTTAATAATAATGAAAGAAATATTGAAGATGACACATTTTGACAGACTCACAAACCTTGTGAGATCTCTCATTATTTCAGCAGCTTTTTGATGTCATGACATCATATGCCTCTGTATCTGCCCAGAATTTTCATGAATATCTTGTTTTTAGATGGTCCTCAAGTATACTTATATATAATGTATGTATCAACTTGGTTCTAAGAAAAAATTATAATTGCTATCATTTTACTCTCTGATACGTATACACACTGAATCTTGTATTCAACTGCTATTTTCATGAAATCTATAGATAGTTAAGTTTCACCTACAGTAAGGTAAATATATGCAACTAAAAAGAAAAAATAACCTTCAAGAAAAATATTCCATGAGTCTAGTTTTGGCAGAACATTTTATATTGTTAATAATACAAACAATTAAAATAATAATGGCATGAGATTAAAATATCCAGAAAAAGTTCTAGACCCTGGTAAACTTTCATCTGCCTATTTGATCTAGACATTTGTATTTCTGATAAAAGCAGGTGTTTCTGTTCAAGTTCATATGTATTTATTTTCAGCCTTGGCTTTGGGAGCCCAAATAGTTAATATACATGCCAGATGATTAAAAATATTTTTTTATTAAAGTAGTTGTAAATTTACAGAAAAATCATGCAGAAAGTACAGAGTTCCCATATACCTTCCCCCATACACAGTTTTCCCTGTTATTAACACTTTGCATTAGTGAAGTAATTTTGTTACAAATGATGAAAGAATATTGTTAAAATCATACTATTAACTGCAGTCTTTAGTTTACATTAGGGTGCACTGTTTGTGTTGTATAGTTCTTTTTTTTTTTTTAATTTTTATTCTAGTAACATATATACAACCTAAAATTTTCTGTTTTAAACTCTTTCAAATATACGATTCAGTGGTGTTAATTACATTCACCATGTTGTGCTACCATCACCACCATCCATTACCAAAACTCTTCCATTACCCCAGACAGAAACACTGTATCAATTAAGCTCTAATCCCCTTTCCCTAGCCACACCCTGGCCCCTGGTAACCTGTATTCTGGTTTCTGACTATGAATTTATGCCAGATGATTTTGATCACAATGGGTGATAAAGTATGAAAGATAAAATGTTGATTTTAATGCAAGGCCGGTATCAAACTCCAAAGCATAAACCTAATAATTTTTTCAACTTCTGTCCTTTGTTTTCATGAGAAATTGTGTATGGCATTGATTTGAAAGGGATGAGGAGCTTCTCCAAAGACAGTCAGGAAAGAGGATAGGATTAGCTTTATTGGTGCTTTCCTACAAGCCAGGCATTATCCTAGACAGTTTTTATAGGCATTATGTTCTCAGTCCCATTCACAGTATCTTAGACATGAGGAAACAGATTCAGGTTAATTAACTTGACCAGCAATGTGCACCAAACGAGGGTTGTAATGATAGCAGTAACTTGAGGAAGTTGGTTCCAGAGCGGGGTTAGGAAACCCCAAAGTCCCCCACTAAGAAAGTGGCAGAACCGTGGTCCACAAGCATGACTGTTACCCTGGAGAAGTTATAGAAACAGGTAATTTTAGAATTGAAAGAGATGTCTTAAGTCATCTAATTAGCTCAACCTCTAGCACACCAATTTTACTTATGAGGAAACCAAGGGACAATAATATATTCTTTCAAATGAGGAGAAAGTGTGAAATTATTGAATCAATTTAATTATTTGCCTAATATATAGAAAGCATTCACATTTTACAAATGAACAAGAAGATACTGTGATAATAATTGTTGAACTTTTTTGTGTGTGGAGAGAAGAATGTTGCTGGCAATGGGAAAATCACCAGTGAACTAAAGGAAAAAAAAAATTCGGGTGCTTGAACTTTCCTGTGCTCACCCTGCCCCTACCCCATTTTCCTGTCACATGCTTATAAACTTCCTAAGGGCAATATGGGAGTTTGGAATTGTAAGAGCATATTTTAGAATTTATTAAATTCCCCCAAATTAACCCATGTTATCCCTTTTAGCAATATCCAATTGGAAGTACGTTTTAAAAAAATCTAGGGAAGCGGGTGTGGCTCAATGGATAGAGCTCCCGTTTACCATATGGGAGGCCCCGGGTTCGCTTCCCGGGGCCTCCTTGTGAGGGCAGGCCTGCCGGCCCGCGTGGCGCAGTAGGCTGATGCAGAAAGACCTTACAGCAAGGAAGCGGGTGTGGCTCCATCGATAGAGCCCCCGTTTACCATGCGGGAGGCCCGGGTTCGCTTCCCAGGGCCTCCTTGTGAGAGCAGGCCGGCTGCTCGGCACGGTGGGCTGATGCAGCAGGACCTCACAGCAAGGGGGAGATAAGCAGACACGGAAGAAACACACAGCGAATGGACACAGTAAAACACAAGCAGCAAGGGGGGGATAAATAAATAAATAAATCTTTAAAAAAAATAAATAAAAAAAAATAAAAATAAAAAATCTAAATCAAGACATGGCCCATTTTAAATGAATAAATCAGTAGTCCTGAAAACCTGAACTGTAAGGTTCTCCAGATAATCTGTTTACTAGATCGCTTGCAGAATAAAAATTTTTGTAATGTGATAAGGTCTATTTTTTTTTTAAAGATTTATTTATTTATTTATTTATCCCCCCCCTTGCTGCTTGTGTTCGCTGTGTCCATTCGCTGTGTGTTTCCTCTGCGTCTGCTTATCTCCCCCTTGCTGTGAGGTCCCGCTGCATCAGCCCACTGCGCCGCGCCTGCCCTCACAAGGAGGCCCCGGGAAGCGAACCCGGGGCCTCCCATATGGTAAACGGGAGCTCTATCGACCGAGCCACACCCGCTTCCCAGGTCTATTTTGTTTTAGACAGAAATGAATACTTTACTAACAGCATTTAGTGTTAAAAAGACAACTCCTTTGCCTTTCATTCAGAGCAAAGCTCCCCCGTCCCCACTATCTCCAGTGACTTTCATGTCCAGTCAAGAGTATAAGGCCCACAGAGCTTCTTTCCATTAGAGAACGTTTTCTATGAGTGAACTACTTATTCCAGGATGGAGATTCCACAGATTCCCTCTCTGAGTTGCTGGTTCCAGTGTTTACTCACCCTTATAATCAGGAAGTTCATCTTCACATCTACTGTAAATGATTCCTACTACGTATTCTCTGGCTTGCCTGCTATACTAAATGGGAGAAGCTGGACAGAAGTTCTTCTACCAAGGAGCCTTCCCAAACTCTCAGATAGGTGATGCTCAGTGGAGTGGTTGCTGTCATGTAAGGTGCCAGAACAAATTGTAATGCACCCACAGTGCCCTTTACAGGACACTTAAATCCTGTCTGGTGCCCAACTCAAACTGGCCACCCCATGAAATCTTAGTACCCCCAAATTATTCTATCTGTGTACCTCCCATCCCCCATCAAAGCTACTACGTATTAGGTATTAAGAGTGGTACAAACTGATTATATGATTAAATATTTTTCATTGAGGTATGAATGACTAAAAAGACTTATTTCCCTAGTAGATATTTACTTAATTTTTGAAATAAGTACCTATAGGTTAAGGAATAAAATGCTTATTACTAAAAGATATTAGATGTTGGCACTAATATTTTTTCCTTTCAGGCCTACATAAACTTTAGAAATAATAAAGTGCTTAGCTTGCATATATGCATAAAGTAAATAGTATCTATTATTATTAGATCCTATAGTCCAAATAGTCTTTGATATTATAAATATTTCCATAGCCTTATCTGAAAAGTTTTCTGCTTTATTATGGTCTATACTAACAGCTCTGAAATGCAGAGTAGACTAATAAACTCAATCTTTAAAATTTGTCCTTATAGATTTGATTGTATCTATCCCTTAAAGATTTGGGTTGCTCTCTCTGGAATCTCAAATTAATCTTTGATATATCTATAAACATTTATTTCTCCAATACTTCTATAAAATACATACACTTTTAAAAAAAATTTATTTCTTGCCGCCCCCCTCGTTGTTTGTGCTTGCTGTCTGCTCTTTGTGTCTGTTTGTTGTGTGCTCTCTGTGTCTGGTTGGATTCTTTTTTTTTTTTAGGAGGCACTGGAAACCAAACCCGGGACCTCCCATGTGGTAGGCAGGCACCCAACTGCTTGAGCCACATCCGCTTCCCGAAAATGCATACACTTTTTTTATTTTTAAATATGGAATGCATCATGAATTTGCTTGTCATCCTTGTGCAGGGGCCATGGTAATCTTCTCTGTATCGTTCCAATTCTAGTATATGTACTGTGGAAGCGAGCACATACATTTTTTAATATGAAAGCCAAAAGAGTAACATTGCTAGAACGAAGACCTAACCAATGCCAAGAACAAATGAAGGATGAATTCATGGTTAGTTAATTTTGTAATATTGTTCACATGTAGCAATATTAGACTTGTTTTAAAATGTACTACACTCCTGACTTATATTTAGAAGAAGAATCCCTCTAATCCTCTATTCTTTTCTATTCTTTCCTAGCATAGTTGTATAAAGCCTGTTCTGTGCCATCTTGTGCTTGAAGAGAGTTTTTCTTTACCAAAGTAATTATGTTTTTATGTAACATTTATGTAATCTAAGTATCTTTAAAAATAAAACAACAACAACAAAGTAATTATACTACTCATATCCCATAATTCATCTTCTGTTCTTATCCATCCATTTTCCTGTCTTGTCAGAACCTTTAGTTTTAATGTAATTTTCCTAGATTATAGCTACCCCACCCAATTCAGTGTTACTCTTAGTTATTATCATTCAAGTTATTGATGGAAGTTTTTGATTCAAGTATTCAGGACTGAATACTTGAATCAAAGACTCTTCTTAATGTCCAACTGTCAGTCAGCTGTGGTAAGAATGAAAAATCATGGAAAGAAGGAAACATGAAAAAGTAGAGAAATATTTGGAAAGGTGAAGAGGCCTGAATGGAAGAGAAAACCAGAGATTGAAATATCCAGAAAGAAAGATAGAGATAAATGATAAGGCTAAACAGGAAAACACAAGAAAGGGAAAAAGAAGGCTGTGATAAAAAGAGGAGCTAGGGGGCGGATGTGGCTCAAATGGTTGGGCGTCCGTCTGCCATATGGAGGGACCTGGGTTCGATCCCCGGGACCTCCCAGTAAAATAAAAAATATATATATAGAAGGCGCATGGGCTGCCAGGCTCTGTGTGCCAGTGAGCTGCCAGGCCCCGGGAGCCATGCAGCAAGATGATGACGTAACAGGAGAGAGACGCAGGAGAGAGACGCAGGGGAGAGACAAGATGAGATGCTCTGAAAGCTCTGAAAACCAGGAACCGAGGTGGCACTGGTGGCAGAACACCTCTCTCCTACATCAGAGGTCTCCAGGATCGAATCCTGGTGAAGACTGGAGGAGGAGGATGAGAAGAGATGGCAGGAAACAGACACAGAGAATTGCCCAGCGAATGGACACAAAACAGCAAAATGGGGAAGGAGGGGTTTAGAATGGATAAAGTAAATAAATAAATCTTTAAAAAAAAGAGCTATACGGTAAAAAGCTGACACACCAGATGTCCTTTGTTTCCAGTGCCCATATATTAAAATATACTTCTAAGATAATTTTAAAAGTTTACCATTTGAATTTTTTAAAATTCTCTTCAAATTTAATCTCTTTATATGAAGAAAATTTAATATACTTGTTTTCTTTTTTGCAATATGAAGCTAAAATTATGATCTTTCAGGCCTGTAATAAAGTTTGTAAGTAATGTACACAAAGTATTTTGCAGATAGAATGTATAAAATAAATCAGAACTGTTTTTATTAGATCATGTAGTCCAATTAGTCATTGATATAATGAATTATATCTTTACCTGCATCCTTGGTATTTAGTTTAATACCAGGGTCTGCATATTTCTTCATTTTGTATGCTTGGTATTTTGTCATTAAATATTAAATTTGAATATTCAGAAACAATCACACAAAGTAACTCTGAAATTTCATTTAATTATTTCCTTTTTGTAACCAGTAATTTATCTTGTTTCACTAAGTGATCAAATTAGCATCACTACTGAGAAAAATTCTCCTTATGTGCCTTCTGATGTGATGCATGGACACAATATCACTTATATAGCCTTCTTGCCAAAAATGCATACTTTCATCTAATAGTGAGGAAACATCAAAGAAATCCAAATTAGAGGATATTCTGTTAAACAAGTGGCCTCTATTCTTTAAAAAATGTCAATATTATAAAAGATAGAGACAATCTGAGGACCTTTCCAGACTAAAAGAACTTAAAAGATATGACAACTAAATGCAATGAGTAGGGGATGGATGTGGCTCAAATGGTTGGGCGTCCGTCTCCCATATGGAGGGACCCAGGTTCGATACCTGGGACCTCCCGGTAAAAATAAATAAATAAATAAATGCAATGAGTGATCATGGATTGGATCCTGGATAGGGGGAAAATTGCCATGGAGATTATTATTGGGAAATTGATGAGGTTTTAATAGGTACTCTATATTGTGTCAATGTTAAATTTCCTAATTATGTAAGAGAGTGTCTATAAATTATATTAGTGAGAGAGAACACTAAGGCAAATGGCAAACTGTTAAAATCTGATGAATCTGACTAAAGAATACCCAGGACTTTTTGTACTAATATTGCAACTCTTCTGCATGTTTGAAATTATTTACAAATAAAGAGTTAAAAAGAGAATCTATCTTGCTTTGTAGAAAGCAATAAATTTCTTGATGCCACTAGTAGAGTTTTTAAGTAGGATTTATTTAGAAAAGGATAATAATCCTAAATCTGGCATAAGTCTGCCCTTAGCAACTTATTATCATTAATTTATTATAATTGATGCCTTATTCTCATGAATGTGCTTGAAAGACTTATTGAGGGTGATGAATTCATTTTCATCCTTTTCATGGGTAGTTCCCCCAGGCAAGTACAAAGTCATGGATAGATTTACACATAAAAGTTTGCATTACTGATACAAACTGAATTGTTGATTAACTAGAAAGCACCAGTTGCAATGACTGGTTTTGAACTTCCATATGCAAAACTTGGACCTAGAAAATAAGAATTAAACCTATTTTGGAAAAAGAGATCTCAATTTAGCACATTGATCTTCAAAGCAAACTATTAATATATTCATTTTGAAAAACCATTTAAAATATTTTAGATTTATTTTCTCTGAGAATTTAAAAGTATCTGTTATATGACTTTCTCTGAAATCTGGAAACAAGATTAAATCCTACTTTTTGGTATTTGATATGTCAAAGGATAAGGGGAGATCTTGAATGTTTCACTTTTTTCCTGTTTATTAGGAGTGTGAAATTACTTATACGAAATAATCAAAATATGCTGTTTTCAAACAAAATAAAAATGGTACTGTTATTTGTATTTGCATTTCAGCATTTCCATATTCTGCACTTTGTGTGCATGCATTCACTATAAGCTATAATTTTGGTTATGGTCTGTTTTTTCCTTTAAAAAAACAATAAATTTCCTTTATAAAAATAGCAAAAAGCAAGTGTCGATTTATTTCAACTATTCTTCAGCTGCGAATGATCATAGTACTCAAGAGACCATGTGTCATGTGGTCAAAGAAATCGTTCCTGTATTTTAGAGGCTGACGTGCTTTTGTAATTCCCTGGGTGGTCTGGCTGGATTTCTGGGTTGAGTTACAACAACAGTCTTTTAAGTCCTGGATTGCCTTGCCCAGGTTGTGCAATGTAACCATTAAAACCAAGCAAACCTGTTGCTCAACTATCTCAATCCTGTTTCTTCTGTATCCACATCAGGTTATTTCCATACAAAGGCAGTTCAATAGAATATTTACCATTTGACAAGGCTATAAAAATGTCTGTGAATTTACTGATTCCTTTAAAACACTAGTTTGAAAATATGCTATAAGCCAGTTGAGAATCAAAAGGCACTATGCAGAACAGGTATTATTCCTGGATAAAATTCAGGTTCCACCAAGAGCATGTAACATCGTAAACAATTGTTCTTTACAAGTGGCTCTCCCTTTCTCCTTTCTACCCACATGGGCTACCCACAAACCACTTTATTTCTCATCCAAGAACTATGATATAGGTATGGTAGGTGTGGCACATGCCACTGGCACAGTGCTGGAAGAAATGCTTCCGCTTTCTACCAAGACCAAAGTCAAGCCAAGGATTGGGCCGTTCCATGTAGGAGTTGTTCCTGCTCTGGGGCAGAAAGTGGAAGAGAGAAAAAGAAAAGTGTATGAATAGTCTTGACAAGAGTTTCCCTCATTCCAAATTTCTACAGTTTTTACACAATGACCTTGAGAATTAATCTGTTTTCTTTGAAGTGGATGATTCTGTTTTTTTTGTTTTTTCTTTTCTTTATTTTTACCGGGAGGTCCGGGGGATCGGACCCAGGTTCCTCCATATTAGTGATTCATTTTTAATCTTTGTGTTCTACCTTCCAAATTTATTTTAAGAAAAATTTGGATCAATAAAGTTTGAATTCAATTTCAATTTACACTTAATTCTTTGATTCTTAAAGTTATTAATTCCACAAGAAAAATAAAACAATTATGATCCCCCAAAATGGATTTGGATAATTTATTTTAGAAAAGAGAAGAAAATAAATTGCTAGCATTTCCTTGGACACTTCTGTGTTGTAACTCTCCACCGCCAACATCTGAAATTTTCAGGGTGTCTGTTGTAAAAACTGCTCTTACATAAGGTCTTTCTTCTTTAATTTACTCTATAATGTTCAGAGCCCACAGCTACTTTGCTGCGTTATGAGGACATCTCAGGATCGAAACTATATAAAGACACACAGATTATTAATCCTATCTAATGTACTAAACAGATGATTGCTGAGGGCCTACTATGTGCCAGTCACTATATGCCAAAGATACAAAAATGAGGCTCACTGTCTAATTGGTAAAATATACATACCAGAGCAATTATAAAATAATGTCACAGAGATGTTAATAGAGATACCTACAGAGTATAACTGGGACCAAAGAGTGGAGCAACTAATTGTGCCAGATAGAGTCAAGGAATGTGGTACTATTTGACAAGGTCTTAAAAGATGACTATACATTCATTCAGTGGTTCCGCCCAGTGAGGAAGTCACTCCAGTCACAGGGAACATTGTGTACAAAAGCATGGAGCCTGAAATGCAAGATAAGTCCTGAATGTGGCTTGGAATCACTGGAATTTAGGATAGTAGGATTAAACATAACTTCATTTCACCAGTTGGCTGACTGTCTCAGCTGTCTCTCACATTCTCCTCTTAGCTCCACTACTGCTTCAGCTTCCAATGCAGCAGAGCTCTTTCTCCCACCCACCACTTTGGTCATTAAATAGGTAATTTCTGAGTTAATTTACAAGCATCAGTCTCCTTTCGTGAAATGTACACACCTTGTGCCTCTGTGTGATATAACTCTCTTTAACAAAACCAGTTCTCCTAGCCTGATTACTACCCACATTCATTAAAGTTTATTCCTAAAGACATTTTGGCTCTTTTCCAAGCCAGATCTATCTTTGAAGAGTGAAAATTTTATCACCATTTGGAACACTTAAAAGAATATACTGCAAATCCTGAAAACAATTCCTGAGAGGTATTTCAAATGTGTTTTGAGTAACACTAGCATCTCTTAAACTTTTTAAGATTATTCTTTGAAAAGAATACTCATTTGGATGTGCAAATGAGTATTTTTGAAATAATCACATATTGTTAGTTTTTAGTTTTTAGTTTTTAACAAGGTTATGTTATCTTAAAAGTCTTCATTTTTTTAGAGAGTATTATTTTGCTAGCTTGATTGTAAAACACTGTGGCATTCAGAATCCCAAAAAAATCGGTCACTGGCAGGACGACAAGATCCCCTGGATCATGAACAGATTGGGATTTATGCTGGCAGATCCAACAGTCTGTTCAATTCACCCCTTTTGCCATAGAGTGGCCTGGGAAAAGCAAATGCTTATATTGTCTTTCCAGGCCAAGGCAAAAAGGAAAGAAGAGGCAAACAGTATCAATTTAAGCATCTCTGGTAACATTTTCTAAGCAAGATGGAAAATGTGTGCACAAAGGGTATGGAAACAATAAAAATGCAAAAATAATTTTAAGGAATAATATGATAAGGAATATGACAGGAATGTAGGACTTCATGGGGTCTTGTACCGTGATCTTGGGTAGAAGATTTCTACCTCATGAAGATATCTCCTCATCCTAGTAAAAGAAAAAAAAATTTTTTTGAGGTACCAGGAGCCTGGGGATTGAACCTGGGACCTTGTATGTGGGAAGCTGATGTGTCTCAGTGGTGGCCCAGAGTTGGTTTTTTAATTTGCTTTGTTTGTTGTTTGCGGTTTTTTTGTTTGTTTCAGGAGGCACCGGGCACTGAACTGGGGACCTCCAATGTGGGAGGTGGGCGCTCAACAGCTTGAGACACATCCACTCCCCATCTTTCTAGTAAATTTTAGTTGTAGGTTCCTGATTTGGTCAAGGAACTGGAAGGGGGAGTGTTCTTAATTGTGAGATGTGAGCCCAAGATTTAAGCCCTTCTAGTTTGACTGAAGTGTCAGAAGTTAAGATTTACCTGGTAAGGTCCCTTACAGCCTGGTTTAAGGGCTGTTTTGCATTGATGTCACTTCCAGTATATTCAATTGCTGGAAGTTAGGATGTGAAGAGTCTTAAGGGAGATTTGGATCTGGAAATGCACCCCTTAACTGTTGGAGATAATCTTTTGCCTAAATCATTAGAGATCTACAATAATGAGTTATCTCCTGCTGGAGAAGCAAGGGATCCTTCTTAAGATGGAGGCCAATTGGCATAGGTCTTCCAGTGATAGTTTCATAGGGAAGAAGTTTATGTTTCCTGAAAAGTGTGCTTCAAATGGTTTGGGCCAGTGGAAGAAATTTAGGCCAAAGTTACCGGTTTTCTCAGTTAATTCAGACAGTTTAAGTGTTAATGTGCCATTTGTTCTCTCCACCTTACCAGAGAATTGAGGATGGTAGAGACAATGCCATCTTGTTTGTAGAATCTTAGATCTTTAGTGACCTCCCCAGTAAAATGAGTGCCTCAGGCACTAGAAATAATTGAAGGCATTCCCCAGGTAGGGAATACATTTTCTACAAGTTTTTTTTAAGCAACTGTTATAACATCTTCTTTATGACAAGGAAAGGCCTCTGTCCATGGAAATGCTTGAGCCTCACTGATATCATGAATTACCTTAACTTGGTTCTTTAAATTTTTCAGGTTATTCATCACTGTGCCAGACTTACTAACATAAATGCAACAGTGTTCATGGGCAGTCAAGAATCTAGAGCATGTCTGTTTTGCAAGAACACTGATGTTAGCTGTCAACTTCATCCTGGAGGGCCTGAAGAACCTTTAGGGTGGTATTTCAGCTCTGTTTCATAACCTCAGATGTATTTACAACTGTTTGCTCCAGGTCATGTGTTCCTAGGGAAGGTATGATGTGCATGAGAGAGTGGAACCCTGCAGTACTGTAGGTCAAGGGATTGGGAGTATTAACCCTCCTTTGTCCATTTGAGGACTGGTATACAAAAGATCCTAAGTTAGCTTTCTGACTAGCATTTAGTGTAGACAATATAAGCAATATCACAGGACTCAATCCAATTTATAGGTAGATAACAAAAACACACAGTTATCTGCAGTTTACAAAGAGGATGCAAAATAGCTCAGACAATGAACAGGAGCAGAGTCTGATAACCCACAGGAGTGTGCTATAATTTTCCATTGAAACAAAATTTCTCAACATTCCCCTACCTTTTGATCAAAGATAACCTCGAGAAGGTTATTCTTAATCATAAAATAAGGCTGGTTTCATTAGATTTGGCCTGATTATATAGTTGCAACAAGAATGGCAGTTTACCATATAGGCCTTTTTTAAGTTTGCTTTGCTGGTAGTTTTCATAAGGAACTTCTGATTGTACTTTTAAAAATCTCTCAAGGCTAGGAAGCCAAGCCAAGAAATCCCAGATTTCACCTATAGTCCAGAAAGTAACTTTCTTTACTGACCTGTAAGTCTGGGAACTCTGGAGCCAGGTACCAGACTGTGTTTTTCAAGAAGGTTTTATAAACATTGGCTCTATAAAGTCAACCTTGGTTTCTTAAAAGTGTGTGGTCACATCTGATTAAATGAGCATCATGTTCAAACATGACATTCCAGTCAAAGCTTTAGTTATATAACAAGTATCTCCAATTATGTCCAATTAACCAGGAAGACAGATTCTGATTGAACCTACGCAAATAATTGTTTTGCCATAAAAATAAGAATATTCAAAAAGAGTTTTCAAATTCTGGAGGGTTCAGACAAGAAGATGATGAATGTTTTATGGAATTAATAGATAGCTTAAGGGAAGAGTAAGGGATTCCATGCATCTAGAAAATAGAACATTAAAACATCAGTAATAATCCAAACAAAACTAATCATCCTCTTTATCAGTTCATTCAATCCTAGGTAATCCTCTCTATCTTGTGTTAGCAATCTTAAGACCCATCAGCTTCTTCACTAGAATTCGGCCCAGTGGTATGATCTCAAAGCAATGCCCGTAGAAGCCTCTGTCCCAGAGTACCTGGCTTAGTCCTTTCCGTGGGTTTCTGAGACAGTCCTTTTTATTGAAGATGAAGCATCTGCCCTGTATCTAATTGTGTATGTTTTCAGGGAAGCATCAAAATAATAATTGTCTGTAGATGACAAAAGACTTTAAATGGACATGGTTAACATATTATTTTACAAAAGTGAAAGTTCTGACAAAAGTTCATTACAAAAATAAAGCATTTGAGAAGGAAATTTGGTTGTTTCTGTGACATGCAACATTTTTAAAGATTAACTGAAATTATGACTAATAATATTACTGTTGTCTAATATCAGGCAGATTAATACTAGGACATGTCATGGACGGTGAGGATATTGTCAAGTCTCTAGGAACTTTATACAACTTCTGAAATGCTTATGTTAATAGCATTTTACCCATATAAATTTAACCAACAGAAGGTTAGAAAATTCTATTTAATTTGACAACATTTCCCATGTGACTGTTAACATATCAAATAAAGCTATTTCTAGCACCTCTCTTTTTACAATGTGAAAGAATAAATCCTTTGTGATTTTCCAGGGGCACTCCAACAGTTTGAGATTAATAAGACATCATTCAGGGTTTGATTTGGGGATAGCAAAATGTAAAAAAATTGTCAGGTTTGCACATTGTGTTAAATAGGAAAATGGCTTGCTGTGAAATAATATTTGGTTCCCTGTTTAACCAGAGTGACAATAAAACAGTAAGTAGGAGTTAATATGATTGGGGGGGAGGGGTGCGGAGACAGTTCTTTAAAAAGCGAAAAGTCTTGTTTTCTAAAACAATGAAGAATAAGATCAATATAAATATCAAGGGTATTATTCTGATTAGACATAGAATCTTTGCCTTCTAGGCAAATTACTCAGATGGTTAAGAAAAATCTTTTATAATCTCTTACTAAGAGCAGAACAATAATCCAAGAAAACTTTGTCATTTTAACAAAAAGAAAACAAAATTCTAATTTCACATGAGGATACTAAGAAAACTCTTAAAAATCTCATAAACCTATCAAATCTTAGCCAACCTTGACATGACAAATAAAATTCCTTTCCAACAAACCTTTTATAGCTTGCTATATCCATTCGGGTTTTGTCCTACACATTCCTGCTTCTCATTCTGGGACAAACAGTCATTTTACTGTAGGACAAAATTCCTTAACAAAACATATCCTGCATACCTTACATACCTGCAGACCTTAAGTTACCAAAAAGATCTTTGAAACTGTCTTTAAACATCCTATAAAACCCAATTATTCTTAAAATAGTTTGTCAAAAGAATAACAAAATTTGGTTAAACACAAATTTATATTTTTCATCATCTTAAGGATTTAGTAGATATAATGCTACCTTATTTTATCAGTAAACCTGTATAAATTTAGGAAGAATATATCCAAATAGAATAAAATTGTGATTGTATTGTACTTAATATTGATAATTCTGAAAGCATAGCTGTGTTTTTTTAACAAACAATATTAAACCAGTCCTGTTTGTCAAAGATTTATCTGAATTATGAGAACTTGAATTTATTTTTTAAACATTTGGTTTTAGTTCTACAAATAATTGTTTTTCATTGGAAATATTAAAACTTTAGTTTCCTTAATTTTAGGTCTTTAGGAGTATTAATTTATATATAAGCACCTTTTCTTTAAGCTAATTTGACTAACGCTCTTTTAAGAAGTTTTATAAGTTAATTTGGTAATACCATCTGGAGGTAGGAAAATAGCATCCATCAAATATAGAGACAGACACAAATAGAGAGCTTATAGCTTCAATTTAAAATATTTTAGCCATGCATCAGACATAAAAACACAGAAACACAGAAAACAAATACAAAACTCACTAGTTTTTATAAACTATTGTTTACAGTCTTGCAATTTCTTAGTAGAACTTGAGAAACAATTAAAATAGGCATCCCATTTGACCTAATTTGGTAGCCTTTTTTCTTGAGTGCTTCTCTGAGATGAGTAAATTAGTCTAATTGGAATGTTTGCCATAATAGGCATTGAAACTCTAGGCTGTCTTTGGTGAGATTTTGCTATTTGGTTAGATGGACACAGCTTCTGGCCCCATAATTTTTGAACATGTAATATGCTGGGGTGGCATGAATAGAGAATCAAAGTTTTTAGAGTTGGAGGATCCCATCCTTGTTGCCAAAACTAATAAAAGAAAAACTTCAGATAATTTAGGACCTCACAGCTTTTTTGAGCACTTCACGAATTGGGCAGCATGGCATTCAGAAAGTAGAAGGAAACTCCACCGAGGGGGTGGAAAGCGGAGGCTCATATAGAGCAAATGCAGAAGCAAGTGACAAAAGTATCTGATTGGCTGACACTAAGTTTCCATTTTTACTTAGGGGGGTCTTACAAAGTAGGGAGCAGGTGGTTGCTTAGGAATGAGGAAGTTAGCTGGTGATAACTGATCAGCTGTATTTAAATTTGGTTTTCTGGGCAAGCCAGGTATTTACAGGCAATAAAAACCAGCTCAGGTTTTTGGTTTTGCTCACATGGGGCTTAGCATGGGTGCCTCCATGTTGGGCCTACTAGATTTTATTTATCAAGGATGAAATTCTTCAGTGGAAGCAGGATGGAAATATGAGTTCAAGGAGAAAAAGGAAAGATGTACAATCTATGATTATTAAAGAACAGCTTGTTCATGTATTTTAAAAATAGATGATGTAGTATTTAGATTCTATTGTGTATATTTTTAAAGTGTCATAATATTTTTATTTTAAAATGACAGCATTTAGAATACACTGGAAGTCACATCCTTTGCAACTATTTTAACTTGTGATGAAAAGTTTTACATCTCAGCTTAATAATGTACAAGAGGATACATAGTTTCACAAAATTCTGTTGGAAGTGTTTGCAGGTAAAAAGTTTGAAGTCAGCTCTCTTAGGAAACCCAGTCAGAGATCAGATAGTAGATTAGACTAGAATTGATAAATGGGGAGAAATTCAGGCAGGGCACCAGTTAGGCAGCAAATGATTTTTTCCAGATGTAAAGAATCAGAACTGTATTAAGTTCAGGGTCATGGAAATTAAGAGGTACAGACTGAAACCAAAAACCACTAAGAAATAAGAATTATTTCTTATTTCTCCCTGCTTTATTTCAATTTAGGTTTTAAACACTCTCACAGCTTAATCTCCTGATGTTTTCCACCTGTAGACACTGCCCTGACCTAGCTCTGAGTCCATTCCTTCCTTCCTTCCTCCCTCCCTCCTTTCTGTCCTTCCTTTTCCTACTTTTAACCAGACACTCTGCTAAGTGCTGGGGCTTCTGAAATGGTTAACATCAGGTCCCTGGACTCTGATAGTTTCCAGTCTATTGAAGATACTAATAGCTGAGTACAATGCTAAGACAGATAACACATATGGCCCATGTCATAGATATCACATATAGCACGCCTTTGTAGCATGCTAGAAGATAGCTCAAGTCTCCATTTTCCAGACTCCTTCAGATTCCCCATGTGACCCAACTTCTGCCAAAGCCGACATATGAATGTGATGTTTGGAAGACAGAAGGGAGACAGAGATAGAAATTCTGCTTTTCCTGCTAGTGAGAAGGTATCTGGAGGCCCCAGGGTCTGGTGCCTACTTCTGTGGGTATCAAGAGGGAGGTTCTGGTAAGGCTCTTTGGCTGAGGCAGTATGCCTGGAGCCAGCCATTGGGGCAGCTATTTCTTCATGTCCTACCTTTCCGATCATTCCCCAGTTTTCTGGCAACAGGCAATAGCTACCTTGATTGGCACTTCGGATAATCATCCCTGGAAGCTTAGCCTGGAGCATATTCCCCAGCCTTTCCAACAATTTTGTAAGCACCTAAATCATTATATTAAATCCGTTTAGGCTTGAATTAGCTAGAATGGCTTCTTTTATTAGTACTAAATCCTGGCTGATACAGATGAATCCCTGAGTCATTCCTCCCAGATTCCCACCAAGCTCCTGTATTGTTCCCTAGGTCTCTTTATTCTCAGACAGAGCTGGGATACAAAGGGTCAATGATAACCCTGGAATGTTATACTTGTTGCCAGAGTTGCTACTATTCTTCCACTGTGTGCTTTAATTCTCAAAACTAGGTTCTGGCATGACTTGTTCTAGATGGTCCTGCTTTGAGAAACTAGAGGCTCTGTCCTGCCCTAACCTAGGCAGCAAGACTATTCATGAACAGATCTTGAATGGTAGAATCAAAGAATCCAATCCTTAAATACTGTTTGCATTTTCTGCTACTATGTTCCATCCACCTGCTTGAGACTCAATGACTTCCTTTTGTATCTCTACTATGCCCTTTGGACCAGGTGCCTAACTCTCCTAGCTGCTCTTCCACTGGGTATCTCTCTGTAATTGGGTCATTTCCTTTAAAGCAGTGGTTCTTTTAGTTTGCCTAAAAAGTCCCCTGGGGATTTAAATTTAAAATGCTGCCACCCAACCTTGATTCAGTAAGTCTGGGGCATAGCTGGAAGTCTGCATTTTTACAAGCTCTTCAGGGCATCCTGACCTAAGTGGACCCTGGACAACAGCTTGGCACGTCTTTGACGTCAATGCCCAATCCACTTTGCTGGATAGGGCAGGGATTAGGTCCTAGCTCCTTCCCACTTCCCCTAGATACCTGTATTATGAGGATGAGAAAAGAGGGAAGTTGAAGGTAGCCCCTAGGTTGGATGCTTGGAAGCTTGGGTTATGATCATAGTGCTGGTTCAAACAGAGTAATTAAAAAGAGAAACCAGTTTGGAGGAAGAGAAATTCTACTTGAGACATGTTGGGTTTGAAATCCAAATGAAGGTGATATATTGTTGGCAGCTAGTAATAAATTTAGTGACTGCCTTAGTTTGCCAAGGCCACTATGACAGATACTGCAGATTGGTTGACTGAAAGCACAGAAATTCATTGTCTTACCATTTTGGAAGCTAGAAATCTAAAATTAAGGCATTGGCAGGCCATGCTTTCTCAGAAGTCTGTAGAAATCTGGTAGTGGCTTGCTGGCAATCAATCTCTACTTCCATCACATGGTGATCAGTAGTCTCCTTCAGTCGCCTCTACTACCATGTACAAATTTCCTTTGTTTATAAGGACTCCAGGCAGATAAGGCCTACCTTGATTCAATTTGGTCTCATTTTTATAGGATCTTCAGAGATCCTATTTACAAATGAATTCACACCCATAGGACCGGGGTTAGGACTTGAACATGTGGGGGACATAATTCAATCCCCAACAATGACTTATGTCTGGAGGTTGATTAGTGGGCTTAATTCTCTGTTGAATGGACTTCAGGGAATCACTGCTGTAGCTAAATTACTTCTTTAATGTAATCCTGCCATGGTTGTCTTGAAGATGACATACATCTATTGGTATCCTTTCTAATATGATATTGAGTCAAATATATTTTGTATTTTCTAGTATTGGATAAGAGGGAAGGTAAACGGAGGATGTGAAAAGTGAGAAGAGAACAAAGATTCATGGTGGGAAAATCGGTGCCAGCCTAGGAGGTGCCTAAGGCCCAGCTTTTTCCTTTGGAGCTCTTGTTCCCCTCTCCCCCAAACCCTTCCTCTCCTTTTCTCCAGCCCATGGAGAATCATATCTTAGTTGTGTAAATTGGGGAAGGAAAAAATATGTAGGATAAGAATAAGAGAGGGGAATAAAAACTATTTTAAGAGAGGAGTATTATTGTAAATATTTCAATTGACCACAGACTAGGTAGGGTAAAAGCATGCTGTTCCTACAGATGTCTTATAGGGTTTTTTTTTGTTTGTTTGTTTGTTTTTTCATATTTTTTATTATAGGTCTTTTTTATAAAGGAGAGCTCTAGGTTCTTCTTCCAACTTTATTGTAAAAGTTCTGTTTCTGTCCTCTATACAAGTTAAAAAGCCATTTTGAGTGGCTTTCAAACTCTCTTTTCAAGTGAAATATGAAGGAGTAGTATTTCATTACCGTAACTATATTTGGTTGAGTTAAAAAATGTGCCATTTATATATCATTTATTTATTATAAAGCTGTTGTCTGAGTTTCATGAAAACAATGAGGCTATTGTGATGGAGGGAAAATTTTAAAACTAGAGATATGGATGATGGTTTCATATGAGCAAGCAAATTTATTTCGGTCGCACTGTATTGATAAAATCCTGATTCATTCAGAAAACTAGCTGCAAGTGGAACACTTTTTTTTTTTTTTAACAACTTGTTTTGCAATCAGGGGTTACTGTAAATAAACAGATATGGTATGAGAAACGTTATTCTGAAATCTACCAAAAAATGATTTAACCTTGTCAGTCAGTCATAAATATTTATTGAACAGTTGGTGTGTTGTAGACACTGATATGATATTGGAGGACAAAACAAACATGGAACTTTTAGCCTAATAGGGAGGGTAAATGTTAAATAAATAAATGTAAATAATTATGAGTATAAAAATTACAAGTTAAAAGAAATCCTAACTATGTTTAGAATGTATGACAGGGGACCTAACCTGTATAAAACTGGCCAAAGATACTCTTCCTAGGAGCATGATGTTTAAATTGAGAGATGAAAGGGGAATAGGCAAAGGGAAGGGCAAAACAACAACAACAACAAAAAAACCTCCACAGTGTTCCAGGTAGAAAGGCTGAGGTGTGCAGAGGCCCAAAAGAGACAGCATGGTCTATTGGAAGAACTAGAATTTAGCATGACTTTTCCCCAACAAAGCTTCATAGGGCAGCCAAAAGGTGTATAACTTTTGGGCCAATGTGTTAGAATAATATGTAAAATACTAATTGATGTGTTTCTGATTTTAAAACTATATTAACCTTTGACCCTCCACCACTTGGGCTGTAAGCCAACAGAGAAAGTGGGCACCACAAAGAAAGGCAAGAACAAAGTCTTCAAATTCTTGTTTTTTAAATTAAAACAACAATAACAACAAATCAGGCTGAACATTAGCAAAATGGGGGCAGTATTCTTGCTGAAAGACAGTATAATACAGGGCCTGCATGGGGTGCCCAAAAAATAAACCTGAGCACAGCCGCACAGTATAAAAGTGATCCTCACTGGGCTCTGGGGAGCAACTCAATATTTTCCAGTGTGACCAGAAAGTGACACTGACTAAGAGGGTGCTGGTGAAGTGTTGCAAACACTGAGGTATTTAGGGGAGGAGGGGCAAGGGATCAGAATTTTGGGCATGGGGTTGGGGACCATCAGTTAATATTTCTTTAACATCCTGACATACGTATGTTAAGTATTTAGACATTATTTGAAGGACAATGGAAAGCCCATTGGAGGGTTTTAAATAGAACCCTGATTTGATGATATCACTCTAGATGTAGAGAATGGTTTGAGACTGATCTAGTGGGAAAACTGTCAGGTTATTGTGATAGTCCAGGCAAAAATGATGGTAGCAGTGGAGAAGAGATATCGATCTTGCATCTTTAGGAAATAGTGCTTGATTGGATGTGGGGATGAGGTGGGAGAGGAAAGGGGAGTCAAGGATGATGCCTAATTTTCTTGTTTGAGCAGAAATGACAGTGCCATTTATGGAGATTGGGATCACTGGAGGTAGAGAAAATTGAGAGTGGGGTTTATCTGAACTGGATGCTAAACATGTTCATTTTGAAGAACTTATGACATATCAAAATGGAAATGTCAAGTGGGTAGTTAGGCCAGGAATTTAGAGAAGACATCTGGGCTAGAACTCATCTGCCTAGTGATGGTAATTAAGCCATGGGAGTGGGCAAGATTCCCTAGGGCAGGTTCTCAAACTTTATTGTACTTGAGAATCACCTTGTTAAAACTATTATTGCTTGGCCCCATCCCCATAGTTTCTGATTCAGAAGGTCTTGGGTGGGGCCTGGGAATTTTCAATTTTAACAAGTTCCCAAGTGATGAGATGCTGTTGATCTAGAAACCACACTTTGAGAACCATTGGCCTAAGGAGAAAGTGAAGAGTGAAAAGAAACAAGAACAGAGCCCTTGAGAAATTCCAATATTTGATGGTCAGTTATAGAAGGAGAGTCCTGCAAAGAAAAGTGTGGAGGAGTGGCTGTAGAGATATGAAGAATACCGGAAGAGTGTGGTGGCACAGAATTCAATGCAAGAAAACATTTCAAGAAGACATGCATTCCTGCGTGATGATGAAAGAGCAAGATGTATTAGAGCCAACAAGTGACCACTGGGCTTAGCAATATGGATATTGATGACCTTAATGAGTAGTTTTTGTGGAGTTGGTGGAGGTGGAGAAGCAGAGGTGAGAAACTGAAGACTGAGTGATGATTCATTCAAAAACTTTGTGGTAGAGAAGGTGTAGCTCAGTAATTGAGTGCCTGCTTTGCATGTATCAGGCCCCTGGTTCAATCCCTGGTACCTCCTACACACACAAAAAAAGTTTGTCTGTGGAGGGGTAGAGTAAAATAGGGCAGAAAAAGAACTGGGGAGGGGTGGGGAAGGGCAATTTTTGCCCCCAAAATGGGAAAGGCTTAAGCTAGAGAAGGAGAGAGGGAGAGATTAAAGATACTAGAGCAGTGGTCCTCAACCAGGGGTTGTTTTCCCCTCCAGGGGACAAAGGAGAGCCCCCTTAACAAAGAATTAGCTAGCCCAAAATGTTAATAATACTGTTGTTGAGAAACCCTGTCCTGGAGAAAGAGGGGTTAATAAATATTGCAAGGTTCCTGAAAAGTAGAATGGGATCAGATCCAAAGCAAAGGTAAAGGGCTCAGCTCTAGAAAGGGCGAGGGACAATGTCTCCATTGAAACAGGAGTGATGAAAGAGAGGATAAGTGCTGATGTATAAAGAGCAGGAAATTTACAAATGTTGATTTCTATAGTTAATGTTATTGGGCACCAATGTGTTAAAATCTGATATATAACACATTTGAGTGCTTTTATGACTATTTAAAAATAGTTTATAATATGTTAAAATAATTACATGTAAATGATACTTGTAGAAACCCTGGCACTGAAGACAAAATAAGATGGTTTAGACTAGACTCATCTTCTGCATTAGTCAGTGTTCAATCAGAAATCACTCTAGGTAATTCAAACAGAAAGAGATTTAATACAGGGAATTAGGTGCTTGCAAAATCATTGAAAAGGCTGCAGGAGTAAAAGTTAGGGGGCACCACTACTTTTTTAGGTTACTCAGCAATAGTTACCCACGGGACAGGAAGTTGCTGCCAGAAAGCCTTACCCATCTCAAAGATGTCGTGCAACCTCAAAGATGGCTCTTTAGTGGAATTCAGACTTTTGCTGACCACTGCAAAAATTCACTTGCTGAGGGAAGTGGATGTGGCTCAAGTGATTGCGCTCCCATCTACCATATAAGAGGTCCAGGGTTCAATTCCAAGGGCCTCCTGGTGAAAAGCAAGCTGGCCTGAGCGGGGAGCTGGCCTGAGCGGAGAGCTGGCCCGCGTGGAGAGCTGGTGCAGCAAGATGATACAACAAAAAGAGACACAGAAGAGAGACAATGAGAGATGCAGCAGATCAGGGAGCTGAGGTGATGCAAGAGATTGAACACTCTCTCTCCACTCCGGAAGGTCCCAGGATCAGTTCCTGGTGCTGCCTGGGGAGAGGACGAGCAGACACAGAAGAACACACAGAGAGCAGACAGCGAACGCAAAACAACGAGGGGGGGCAGGGATAAAAAAATAAATAAATCTTAAAAAAAAAAAAATTCACTTGCTGAAGCTTGTCCACTAGCTACCAGAACTCCCACTGCCAGAGGAAGAAAGGCCTCTAGCTCCCTTCTACCTTCTGCCTAAGATATTAATGTTATGTTCAGCCAAGTCCCATGTCAAAGAAGTAACTGCCTCAGAACATGCCATCTACTCAAATGTTTTGCAAAGATAAAGGAAGAAATAGCTTTTTCTCCTCAGAATGATATCTAATATTCTTATTTATTTAGCAATCCCTCGCAATGAAATGACAGTGTTTATACAACTAGGGACTGTGCCAAAGCCTCTGGATGGGAAGTTAGCATGAACAAGTTATAGTCTTGATAACCATTGGATTGCTCCCTGTTGCAGTTGGGCAGTTTGATGTAATTATGAATTCCAAAAATATAATTGGATCATACTTGTAAACTGATATGCTAATCTGGGCATGATTAAGTTATGATTAGGGCGTTGACTGGACCACCTCAGTAGAGCATTGAGCCCCACCCCTTGGTGGGTAGGGGAAGAAAATATAAAAGGCATCACAAAGAACAGAGTTGCAGCAG
>JAQZBX010007366.1:0-50778 GCA_029593785.1 Cabassous unicinctus | reverse complement strand
TTTTTTTTTTTTTTTAAGGAAAGCTAATATAGATGAATCACATTTAGAGATAAATAATTTGTATATTTAGTTAGGGCTTTTACAGGTCTTCTTTGTATTCCTCATAACAAAGCAACAAAACAAATTTAAAATTGCCTTTCTCATAACAGAATCTCCTCTTAATATGTCCTTATTAGATTATCTCCTTCAGGGCAAAGAAGAAAATAGTCATCGATATCTGAGAGCTTTGATTCCACAAACCTCAGATAGCCATGACACAAAAACCTTAACTAAAGTTTGTGGAATCAAGGTGATGTTACCCTAAGGATATCCATAGGTTTATGAATAACAAGGAAGGATTGAAGAGTGAAGGATGAAGAAAGAAAAAGATGTTTTGTGTTGGCAGGGCATGGGGAGAATGTAAAAATGCAGGAGGAAACACAGTAGAGAGAGAAAGAACCACCAAAGAGGGTGTTAGAGATAAGGCTGAGGATCAATAGGGAACAGTAAGCAGGAACTGGCCACTGGAGGAGAGCACAGGGGAAAATCAGAGAAGTGGGGGAGGGGGAAACTGGCTGGGGTAAGAGTATACAACTAGGAATTATAACAGAAGATTAATTTAGGGAAAACAGTAATTAAAATTGCGAACCTCAGTTGAGGTTGTATTTTCATAGGCTGTTAGGCTCTTTGCAAGAAGTTGGTAGAATATAGAGAAGTGTCTGAGCTCAGGATGGGTAAGTAGAGCTAAAAAAGATAGAGAAAATAAAATCAATCAGGACTTTATAGGAGTGGTGTCATGATGGAGCACAGTATCCCATCATACCATAACTCCCATAAAGTGCTCCATCATGCCACCACTTCCATAAAGTCCTGATCAGTTTTATTTTCTTAAGTCTTCCAAAGATGCAATCTAATTAGTAAAAGTAATAAAGATGAAGTATGAATCTCCTAACCACTCTTTCTCAGGCCCACATCCCTCTACCCCAGTAGACTACATAGTTCCTCCTTTTCCATCTATATAAAACAGTTAGAATACAGACCTGATAATTGGGTAATTTGCCTATGCCCATTCTGGAAAGCCCTTAAGACTCAAAGTAGAATTTTTGTGCTTGCACAATCATTTACCCTTCATTTATCTATTAATATGTTAATTGTCTACCAAATTATTGGAAGTACTTTTTCAGTGAAAGACTCAGTGGGCTTCATTCTTTCACTCCAAACCCTTTATTTTCTTTCCTTTGACCCATGGGGAAATAGGTCCAAGAGAAATCAGAGGAAATCTGACCCAGGAGAAATCAGACCCCTCACAACCTAGCTCTCTTCAATCAGAGGCAATTTTCGTTCCATCCTTACCTAAAGTTTTAAAGGCCTCTTCATTCCAGATCACTGTTTTATCTTCTCTGGGTGGAAGTGAAACAAGAACAGCCTCTGAAGAAATTTTATCCCTCCTCTTAGTTGTAGGTGATGTCCCAACTTCTCCCGAGTTGATTACTCTGATTTAGTCCTGAATATTGATCAGTTGGTAGCCAAGTTTGTTCCCCAAAGGCAGAATTCAGATTGTCAACCTCATGGAAAAGCAGATAGGATCTGAATGAGCACCAAGGCTTCCAGTAATTCTTGTGTGACATCATAACTGACATAACTCAGTTCTATGTGCCCAGTTTGACCCTAAACATGGCAACATGAAATGCATGAAAATTATTGAAGCAGGGGATTGGTGATGAGGAGACAGAGATTTTATAATAAAAGGAATTGAAACTTCTCCCTATTGTCAAAGAAATGGTTATCCATTGATGTAGAATGAGTGGGGAACAGGGACTGATAACTGTGATGGACTGTTGCTTTCCCCTAAACATCTCTAACTCTGGTTGCAACTTGTTTTTTTAGGCCTGGCAACAAAATGCCCACTCAGAATGACTCACAGTTCCCTTTGTCTCTGCGTCTTCATACAGGCTGTTCCCTCTGACTAGAAGGCTTTATCTCCCCTCCCTTCCCCTGGCTCATCCTGCCTTAGAGACACAAGGTTTTTAAGAGAGTTGGGCTCCTGCATTTCAAACTCAGCTCTACCCTTTCTGGTCATGTGATCATAGACATTTCAGCTGAACTTTCGATACTTTACTTCCCTCATCTGTAAAATAAGGAGTACTCTATCAATTACATAGTGTTGTACGTAGAATGAAATATGAAAATACATGGGAACACAGAAAACAATGAGTGGCTGGAATGGAATAAGACCCTGTGAATTTTTGCTATTATAACTAGGTCACTGCTTACTGAGCATTCCTAACAAGGTGATTTTCTTGCTTAATGTTTTCAGAGAACCTGATTACCCCACATTGTGGCACTAACTATCGTTGATGGGAGATTTTAAATCACAAATCTGTCTCCTCCAAATAGAGTGTAGCAACTTGGTGGTAAAGACCAGGTCTAACTCATCTTTGCAGTTTGAGAAAATATGACAGTGTCTGACACATAGTGGGTATTTGATATACATTTGTTTTATCAACAAATGTTGGTGACTCCTCCAAAAGACACATCCATCATAGATTACCAGTAGAATAGGATTGTGCAATCTGGTTCTTAGAAGGGCCACCACTCAAAAGTGGAATTTGGGCTATTGTTATTTCATCTACTGGCCCTGAGACCCTGGAAATGTTATTGTGAATGTCCTTAGCCCCTTCATGTACTTCCCTTTGGGGCCTCTGGAACAAGGTTATTATTGTCCTCAACATAAAAGGACTGAGCTCAGGACCTTTGAGTCACCTGTCTGGGAGGTTTAGGAGTTTACTCAAGTGAACATAAATTATTCTCTGCTTCAGTCAAGCTTTCAAATTTATTCTGGAGGTCACTTGCTGACATGGCAATGGATTGCAGATACATGAGTAAGTCCAGTTGAGCACAGCTGAGCCTGGACCAGTCTAGAAGAACTACAAATTGCCAATCTGAAAAGTCGTGATTGCAGTGACTGTTGTTTTAAACCTCTATATTTGGGGTTTATTTGCTTTACAGCAAAAAGATAACTAAATCAATTTTTAACTTGGCCTTGTTTCTCTCTAAACTTTGAGGGAACTTCTGCTAGTTATTTCATTTTCAAGAGCATCTGGCATAGCATCTGCCATGTACACCTTATACAGTACATCTTTGTTCACTGAATGGCTGAATTAAAGATAGGTATTTATCAGAGAGAATCTGTGCATAAAATGATATGTGCAATAAGAATTTTTTCATGATATTTCTTTCAGTAACTGAAACTCCATGTTGGAGGTGCCTACTTATCAAATGGTAGAAAACATTACATTATTTCTTCTTAGAGTACCCTGCACTGCCTATTGTTCTGCAATATTCTCGAGGATATAATGCAGTACCAAGGCATTGGAAACGAGGCTTAACACACCCCTTTTACTGAAACATTGGCTCTGCTGTATCCATGACCTATTCATGCCCTATTTGAGCACAGGCAGCTTGACAAGCCCAGGAGAACTATTAGCAGATTTATCTCCCTAGGTACACCATTTCTCTTTGAATTTTTGCCACCTACTCCAGGACAGTATCAATAAGTAGGGCACTGTCCTTTCCTGATGCCTAGGACTCCCCTTTCCTACTCCAACTGACCTTCCCCTCAGTCTCCAATTCACTCAGCATGACCATTTCAATGAGCTGATTATACATTTTTGGTAGATTCTGTTTTGCAAAGCCCAACTACCTCCTTGAAAGAAGTAGGGAAAGAAGGAAATAGAGGACAATTTTGCATTCATTTTAAGTTTAATAAGTTATCTTGCCATACATTTCCAAAAGGCCATGTAGAAAAAGTTCCTTTGATTCTCTTAAAAGTTGAAAGATGAAAAAAGAGAGGTTTCAATTTGGTCATAATCTACATGGAAGGATCCAAAGAGCAGATGAGAAGAGGAATAACTCCCCACCTGTTGCTCCTGATGTCTCCACTCTCACACTTACCCTTGGAAGTCACTGAAAATACTACATAGTCGCTCACACCTCCACAATGAGCATGGCTCATGATCCAACAAGCAGGAATTTCTTTGTGACTTATTGTTTGCTGCAAAATTATATTCAAAACTGAAAATCAACAAGGAGGCAGATAAAAAACCAATAAAATGAAACAAATGAAATAAAATTTTTCATATATATAATGACTTCCCCTAGTATTTTCAAAGATATTACTTATACTGATGTCACAACAGAGGACCTTTAGTGGGGAAGGCAAATAGGATGCTGCTAAAATAACACATATCCCTCCTCATATAATATTATATGTGTGATATTTTGTTTTCTTATCATCTTCCTGCTCCACATAATAATGTTCTATGAAGACAAAATCTTGTCTGTTCTGTTTGTCACTATATGTCTGGTACATGTATTGTGCCTGGTACCTACAAATAACTCGAAAAATATTTGTTGAATGAATGAATGTAGTAATTAATTAATTTGGGGGGATTAGAAACTTTGCACAGCTTCTTTATTTATTACATCTGTAAAAACAAGAATAAATAAATTGACACTATTACAAATACATTTTAGAATTAATTAAAATGAGAATAATGGGAGCAGGTGGAGTTCAGTGGTTGAGTGCCTGCTTCCCATGTATGAGATCATGGGTTCAATCGCCAGTACAGCCTAAAATTTAAAAGAGAGAGAGAGAGAGAAGATCTGGAGCAATGAAGTGATAGAAAAAAGATTGTGGAAAAATAAAATCTGCTATCCTTATCTTTACTTTGGAGAGAGCCAACTCTATTTCTGCCACTTGCATTGTGGGATGTACAAGTACTGAGATCCTTTGGTCTAGCTTTGTGTTTAAATGCACAATCATATTATCTAGCTGCAGTAGTAAAAAGAGCAAGCTGCTAGCATAAAGATAGAAACATAGAACAATGGGATTGAATTGATCATTCCAAAAGAGACTATCACATCTATAGCCAAGTGATTTTTGACAAGGATGTCAAACACAACCAGCTGGGGCAGAACAGTCTATTCAACAAGTGGTGCTGGGATAACTGGATATCCATAGCCAAAAGAAAGAAACAGGATGCCTATCTAACACCTTATAAAAAATTAACTCAAAATGGATCAAAGACATAAATATAAAAGTTAGAACTGTAAAGTTTCCGGAAGGAAATTTAGGGAAACATCTTTAAGATCTGGTGGTAAGTGGTGGATTTTTAAACCTTACACTGAAAGCAGGAGCAACCAAAGAAAACATGGATAATTGGGACCTCCCCAAACTTAAAGACTTTTGTAATTCAAAGGACTTCAACAAGAATGTGAGAATTTCAGTAGGAAGATGGCCAATGGGTTAGGCAAATAAGGCTTAGATCTCACTAAAACAACAGAGAAAAAGGCAGAGGCTGCCTTGGGGACCTGCCTTGGGGTACAGTAAATCAGGACACTGCTTCACAACTCCCAGAAGAACGAGGGTCAGAGAGATGAAGAAGCCAAAACAACTAAACTTGATTTACTAAACCTCCTGGCTGCTGGGAAGGTCTCCTCTCCTCCACAGTCAAGATATTAAGTGAGGGTAAAACTCGTGGTAAATTGTATCTAACTGAGAGTAGAGCAAAGATCTACCTCCATGGGAAGGTGCTCTGATTCATGTAGGAGGGTACTGGAGAGATAGGGAAGCCAGGGGGAAATTGTGGGTTGCTTACCTCAGGGGTTGGAGGCAGCACACATACCTGGCTCCAGGGTGGATAAATTAGGTGGAGCCCCTGGCCCCTGCTCCAAAAGGGAGTGTGATGGCAGATTCCCTGTGAGGAAAAGGGGTCTGGGAGGGTGGACAGTGATTTCTTTATGGTGAGTTTAGGCAGCTTGGCCCCATTGAAATCAGAAGTGACCCTGACTCGACAGAGAGGGGGAAGGGGGATCTCCTGAGGCAGGTGGTCATGACAAGATACCTAGGGAAAAAGCAGAACTACATCAGAAAAGAGGCAATGACAGGCAGTTGATCAGCACCACTCTGGGCCAGACTGCAGAGAATATAATATGCCCAGTGGAACAGTGAAGGATAGACTTCTGAAAGGCTAATTAACCAAAGGCGGCAGAATAGCTCAGTGGAAGAATTTCTGTCAAAATATATGAGGTCCCTGGTTCAATTTCTGGCTCTTCCTTGAGAGATTATCTGACATGTTATCAGGCATCCAACTGAAACTTTATGACAGGGAACTTTATGATAGATATTCTCTTTCTTTAGCTTTTCTTAGATGTCTAATTAAAAAAAAAAAAAAAGTTAACGTTTTTTTAAAAAAAATTCCCCTATTGTACTCACTAAAACCCAGTTCAAGACCTGCAGAGGGCAGGCAGCAGGGTTAGTGATTGATGAAAATCAGTAGCCTGAGGAGATCCTTAGGGGTCTAAAAGAGAAGGCTATTCTTCCATATTTATTTTTGTTTTGTTATTTTTTATTTTTCTGTCTCCTTTTTTAAATGAGTCACAACTGACTTGTTTCTTACTTGTTATGTATCCCGTTCCTCTGTTTCTCTGCATTTGTTTTTCTTGTTTTTCTTTTTTCTCTTGTTTACTGATTTACTTTATGATATTTCTTTTTTCTCCTTGATTTTTATATCTCTTGTTTTCTGCTGTTGTTCTTTCATTCCACCTCTTTTATTTCATCTCCAATTCTTTTTTTTTATTTCTCTCCTTTTTTCTCTGTTTATTTTATTTACTTGTTTCTTTCTATCTTTTCTCTTTTGTTTTCCCCTCTCCTCACCATTCCAGACTTAAAGTTTATTCTATGTATCTTTCTCTATTCTATTTCTTGTTTCATATTTTCGAATCCACTTTTCTACTGTATTCCTCTGTGCTTCTTACTCGAGTTAATTTTTCAATTTCCTAGGTCTTGTATGGTTGCTCTCCTACATTTTACTATTATTAATACTATTATTCATTTTATTCCTATCTCTTTCCTTTTCTCTGGTACTAATTTTTTTTCATTCCAAGGAAGATAGATAACAATAAGGAAACAGATTAAGAGGCATGAAGTGTCAGTGTGTAACCTTACCACACAAACAAAACCAACAACAAATAGTGAAATTTTTAGTTCTTCCTTTCCAATTTGGATGCTTTTTATATCCTTTTCTTGCCTAAGTCCTCAAGCAAATACTTCTAATTCTATGGTAAATAGAAGCAGTGAAATCGGGCATCCTTGTCTTGTTCCCAATCTTAGAGGGAAAGCTTTTAGATTTTACCATTGAGTATGACGTTAGCTGTGGGTTTTTTAAGTAAAGCCTTTTTCATGTTGAGGAAGTTTCCTTCTATTCCTATTTTTTGTAGTGATTTTATCAGGAAAGTGTGCTGTAATTTGTGTAATGCTTTTTAAAAAAGAAAAAGAAAGAGCTAATATCAAAGACCTAACTGCACACCTGAAGGAATTAGTAAAAGAACAACAAACTAACCCCCAAGGAAGTGGGAAAAAAAGAAATAACAAAGATTAGAGCAGAACTAAATGAAATTGAAAATAAGAAAGCACTAGAAAATATAAACAAAACCAAAGCTGATTCTTCAAGAAGATCAATAAAATTGACAAACCCTTAGTTAGACTAACAAAGAAAAAAAGAGTTGATGTAAATACATAAAATAAGAATCGATGAAAGCGATATCACCACTGACCCCACAAAAATAAAGAGTATCATAAGAGGATGCTTTGAAAAATTATGACAAGGTGGATAACTTAGAGGAAAAGGACAAATTCCTAGAAACACACAAGCAGTATAGACTCAAAAGAAAAAAGTGATGAACTCAACAGGCCAAGCACAAGTAAAGAGATAGAAGAAGTCATCAAAAACCCCAACTAAGAAGAGCCTCGGAGCAGATGGCTTCACAGGAGAATTCTACTAAACATTCAAGAGAGAACTAACACGAAAAAGATTTGTTCATTTGTTTGTTGGTTTATTTATTTATTTATTTATTCATTAATTTATTTATTTATTATTTTATTTATTTCACACACACACCCTTGTTTTATGCTTGCTGTCTGCTCTCTGTGTGTTCTTCTGTGTCTGCTTTTCAACAATCCTGGGACCTTCCAGAGTGGGAGAGAGGTGCTCAATCTCTTGTGCCACCTCAGCTCCCTGGTCTGCTGCATCTCTTATTGTTTCTCTTCTGTGTCTTTTTTTGTTGTGTCATCTTGCTGTGCCAGCTCTCTGCATGTGCCAGCTCTCTGCATGAGCTAGCACTTTGTGCAGGCCAGTGCTCCTGTGTGAGCCAGTACTCCTGAATTGCCTGCACTCCACATGGGCCAGCTCTCTTCTCAAGTGAGCTCACCATGCAGGCCAGTTTGCTTTTTACCAGGAGGCCCTGGAAATTGAACCCTGGACCTTCCATATGGTAGACAGAAGTCCAAATGCTTGAGCCACATCTGTTTCCTTTTTTCTTTTTTAATATATGATTTATGGATATGAATTTCCCTCTCAGTATTTCTTTTGCTGCACCACATAAGTTTTGATATGTTGTGTTGCCATTTTCATTCATTTCAAGGTAGTTATTGATTTCTTGAGATTTCTTCCTTGACCCATTTTTTTTCCTCAAAAATCAATTGTTTTATATATAAAACAGTTTTTATGAAGATAACTATTTTCAAAATACAAGGTTTAAAATACTTGTAAATTTGCCATATTTAGCCATTTACATGGTTTTGTAATTTTTACTGCATTTCTTTTTTTTTATATGTATTTTTTTTTAAAGATGCTTAGATTACATAAATGTTACACAAAAATTACAGGGATTTCCATTTCCCCACCTCCCACACCTCCCATAACATCCCACATAAACATCTTTCATTAGTGTGGCACATCACCGGCAATGGATATACACGTCCTGGGGCTTTGCCACTAAGCATGGACCATAGTTTACATTATGGACCACACTCTTTTCCACACAGTTCTGCATGTTATATGCTAATGTAAAATGGCCTATATCTTTCTTTGTAATTCCAAAGTCCTGAAAAAGCACCTGTATTACAACTGCTTTTCCATTCTCTGCCCCAAAAGTGTTAGTGGCCACTGGCTCCAACTCACTGTTGTAATTTCTCCCATTACTTGAATCACAAAATGTCTACAACAGAATACCAGTGAGTCCACTCTAGTCCATAGCTCTTCCCCCAATCCTGAGGAATTTGGGATGGTAATGTCCACACTAACTCCAAGTGAGAGGGGGCTTATATTCCATGGATATGTGGATGGGATTATCCTGTCTGCAGCTGCAGATTATCTCCATTCTCTGGTATGGCCATTGTCCATCATCGTCTCCTTGGCAGGTGACTTGGGTGAGTCCATTGAGCTGTAGAGTAGGAGTTGCAACTACACCGAGATTCCAGGCACATCTGGCACATGGGCAGGCCAGAGGCTCCAGTATCTGACAGTACACTTAAAAACTCCAGCATCATATGTAAGTTTGAATAGAAGGGACTGATGGACCATTTGCAGGGAGGACTTATTTGAGTCCAGCTCTGTCACTCTCAGGAGCACAGATTCTAAAGTAGAGCCCACTGATTAGGCATCAATCTCTGGAGCTATACCCCCTTATATAGGAACAGGGTGTCTCCAGACCCTTCAGGAGACCCTCTGTGTGGGGTGATAACCACTTTGGTGTTCTATGAGACCCTACTGAGGTGTGCATAAGCTTTACCTCTGGGATGACCTACCGACTCTCTTTGAAGTCTCTTAGCCACATGAACTCATTTGTCTCTACCTTTGCCCCCTTTTATTCAAGGTCTTTTTCCAGTCATATTGCCAGTCATCACTTGGTATTAATCCCTCATTGCCAGGGAGGCTCATCCCCAGGAGTCATGTCCCACACTGGGGGAGTGTAATGCATTCATATGCTGAGTTTGGCTTAGAGAGAGGCCACAGTTGAGCAACAAGGAGGCTCTCAGGAGGCAACCCTTAGGCACCCCATAACAGTAGGATAAGTTTCAATTTCTAGAGTAAAGGCTCATGAGCCTAGTCAACAATATCAAGGGCCCATCAGTGGACCCTCCCCCTTTGTCAGACACTGCCCCTGCACTTGGGGGACTGTTGCTGCTCCCTTGGAGAATGTGACAGAGCTCTCCATGCTGGGAATTCAGTATTCCCTCATTTATTGAGTGATTGTCTACCCACTGTGGCCAGGCCCAACCTCTTGATCATTTGAACAATTTTATATATCTTTCATGTATATTCAGGTGAACTTCCTCCCATAAAACCCCCATCCCAGATACCCGCCACCAATTATCCTCTCCTGCCCCCTCTGTAACCCTTCTGTGATCTAAACCTTCCTTGAAGATGGAGCCCATATAATAGCTAAAAACAATTAATAGGAAAATGAAATAATAAAGATAAGTTTAAATATAAGAGATAAAATGCAAAGAAACTTAAAAAAAAGCACTAGAAATAACAAAAAAATTAAAGGATTGGGATATTCAAAAAATGGGGAAAAACAAAAAAATATTAAGTAAAATTTATTTTTTATTTTTTATTTTTAACATTTTTCCTTTTATCCCTGCATTATTGGGTGTCCAGTCTGTACTGTGGCACCTGCCCTGTCTCACTCCCAGTGTCTCCAAAATTTTCATTTAAATTTCAAGGAAGTATTAGGTCACAGCAAAGTCACACACAGAATACTAGAGACTTCCATATACCCAACCTCCTTCCCCTTTCCTCACCTCGTATTAACACCTTTTTTATGTGGATGGTAGCATTATTATAACTGTTACACAGATAGTGAAGCTTAGCTACTAAGCATTGTCAATGGTTTACACTATAGTTTACAATTTAGATGGTACAGTTTAATAATTTTTTATGATATTTACCATGTCCGGTATCCATCACTGTAAGGTAATGAAAAACATTTCCCCTGACCACTAAATATCCCCTGTTTGATATTTTCTGTTCCTTCATCTCCATCCCCCTGGGGCACATGACACCCCCCTATCTTGACTAATTGGATGACAAGATTCAAATTTACATGCAACAAGAGGTCTTGACACGGTGATTTTCCTCCCCTATTAGGATCTACCCTTGCTCCTAAGAGACAGCCACCTGTCTGTTTCTGGGTGAATTGGTCCTCCCAAAAATGGGGTCCATCTCCTTCCCATGCACCGTGTGGGACTCCACTCCCCAAAACAAAACATTATGACAAGATGAGCACTCACACACTCCCCAGAAGCCTACTCCAGATGCACCCCTTCCTGAATGCCCCCCAACCTACACCCTAAGCAAGTGACACTACCTTGTCATATTACCACAAGAGAATTCCCACTCTTGCACTTTCAACATCATACCCACAAATCCCATGTTCACCTAGTCCCCCTCCCATGGCTCCCCACAGTATCCTGGGTATTCTAACCTGCCCTTCCTAATCTACCCACGTGTCAACCCACATGTCAACACTGTACCACCAAACCCAGTAATATCACTACCCACCTGTCCTATCCTTCAATATACAATTATACTCTATCACTTTACCAAAGATTATGTGTCCATATGTGTGATGGCTCACAGCCTTCTCTTCTCTTTCTCTCCCTTGTTAACCTATCTTTCAGACAATGGTTCTCAGAGACTGCTCACTTTCCTCAATTCAAATCAGTGAGGTAATATACTGTTCATCCTTCTATGTCTGGCTTGCTTCACTCAACATAAGGTCTTCAAGATTCATCCATGTTATTCCATATGTTAGCACTTTATTCCTTCTTACAGCTGAGTAATATTCCATTGTATGTATGCACCACATTTTGTTTATCCATTCTTCTGTTGATGGGCACCGGGGCTGATTCCAACTTTTGGCAATTGTGAACAATGCCATTTTGAACATTGGTGTGTGTATGTCTGTTCGTGTCTTTGCTTTCAATTCTTTTGGATATATACCCAGCAGTAGAATCGCTGGTTCATATGGAAGCTTTAATGTTAGTTTTATAAGGAACCGCCAAACTGTCCTCCACAGTGGCTAGACCATTCCAAAATCCCATCAACAGTGGATGAGGGTTCCTATTCCTCCACATCCTCTCCAACACTTATAGTCTGCTGTTTTTTTAATAGCTGCCTTTCTGATGGGTGTAAGATGGTGTCTCATTGTAGTTTCGATTTGCATTTCCCTAATACCTAGCAATGTTGAGCATTTTTTCATGTGCTTTTTAGCCATTTATATTTCTTCCTTAGAGAAGTGTCTTTTCAGGTCACTTGCCCATTTTTAAAATGCATTGTTTGTCTTTTAATTTTCGAGGTGTAGGATTTCATTATACATGCAGGATATTAGGCTCCTATCAGATATATGGTTGCCAAATATTTTCTCCCATTGCATAGGCTGCCTTTTTATTTTATTAATAACATTTTTTGAGGTGCAGAAGTTTTTAATTTTGAGGAGATCCTATTTAGATATTTTTTCTCTTGCTGCTCTTACTTTGGGTGTGAAGTTCATGAATCCATTTCCTATTACAAGGTCCTGTAGATGCTTCCCTACATTATTTTCTAAGGTCTTTATGGTTTGGTCTCTTATACTTAGATCTTTGATCCATCTTGACTTGATTTTTGTATAAGGTGTGAGACGGTGTTTCTCTCTCATTCTTTTGGATATGGATATCCATTTTTCCAAACACCACTTGTTAGAGAGGCCATTCTTTCCCAACTGAGTGGGCTTGGTGGCTTTTTCGAATACCAGGTGACTGTATATGTGAGGATCTATATCAGAACTCTCAATTTGGTTCTACATGGTCAGTATGTCTATCCTTGTACCAATACCATGCAGTTTTGAGCACTGTATCTTTGTAATATGTTTTAAAGTCAGGTATTGTGATACCTCCAACTTCATTTTCTTTTTCAGTATGTCTTTGGCAATTTGGAGCCTCTTACCTTTCCAAATATACTTTGTAGTTACTTTTTCCAGTTCCTTAAAAAATACAGTATTGACTTTTATTAGGATTGCATTAAATCTGTCAATTAGTTTGGGTAGGATCGACATCTTGATGATGTTTAGTCTTCCAATCCATGAACAGGGAACACATTTCCATTTATTTAAGTCTTCTTTGATTTCCTTTAACAATGTTGTGTAGTTTTCTGTATATAAGTCCTTTACATCTTTAGCTAAATTTATTCCTAGGTATTTGATTCTTTCAGTTACTATTGTAAATGGTATTATTTTCTTGATTTCTTCCTCAGATTGCTCGTTATTGGTGCACAGAAATGACACCAATTTTTCAGCATTGATATTATAGCTTGCGACATTACTGAACTCCTTTATAAGTTCTAGAATCTTTTTTGTTGATTTCTTAGGGCTTTATACATATACGATCACGTCATCTGCAAATAATGAAATTTTTACTAGTTCTTTTCCAATTTGGATGCCTTTTATATCTTTTTCTTGCCTCAGTGCTCAAGCAAGTACCTCTAAGACAATGTTAAATAGGAGCAGTGATAGTGGGCATCCCTGTCCTGCCCCCAATCTCAGAGGGAAGGCTCTCAGGATATCACCATTGAAGATGATGTTAGCTTGGCTTTTTCACACATATCCTCTATCATATTCAGAAGTTTTTTTTCTATTACTATCTCTTGCAGTGCTTTCATCAGGAAAGAATGCTGTACCTTGTCGAATGATACTTCTGCATCTGTAGAGATGATCATGTTTTGTTTTTTTTCTTTCAATCTATTTATGTTGTGCATTACATTCATCGATCTTCTCATATTGATACATCCCTGCACACCTAGGACGAAACCCACTTGGCCATGGTTTACAATCCTTTTGATATGTTGTTCAATGTGATTAGCAAGTATTTTGTTGAGGATTTTAGCATCTAGTTTCTTTAGAGAAATTGATCTGTAATTTTCCTTTCCTGTGGTATCCTTGTTTGGTCTTGGTATTAGGGTAATGAAGGCATCATAGAGTGAGCCAGACAATATTCCCCTTTCCTCTATCTTTTGGAAGAGCCCAAGCAGAATTGGTGTTAACTCTTTCCAGAATGTTTGGTAGAACCCACTTTTCTTCTAAGAGTGTGTTGTTAACTTCCGTATCTTTGTACCTAATCTGGTTCTCTGCTCCTTACTGATTTCTGGCTTCATTTCATTGTGGTCAGAGAAATTACTTTCTGAATTCATTGAGATTTGTTCTTTGGCCTAGCATGTGATCTATCCTAGAGAATGATCCATGTGCCCTCAAGAAGAATGTATGTTCTGCTGTATTTGTTTGTAATGTTCTGTATATGTCTAAGTCCAGATCTTCTAATGTATTATTCAAAGTCTTTGTTTCTTTATTGATTCTCTATCAAGATGTTCTATCTATTGGTGATACTGTTGTATTAAAGTCCCCCACTATAATTGTACAGTCATCTACTTCTACACTGAGTTTTCCAGTGTTTGTCTCACGTATTTTGAGGTGTCTTGCTTAAAATCTTCCAAAAAATAGAAGAAGGAACTTTCCCTAGCTCATTCTATGATGACAGCATCACACTAGTACCAAAGCCGAAGATGCCACAAGAAAGGAAAACTATAGACCAATCTCTCTAATGAACCTTGATGCTAAAATCCTCAACAAACTACTTACTAACTGTACTCAACAAAATATCAAATGCATTCTGTACCATCACCAACTGGGTGTCATCCCTGGTATGCAAGGACAGTTCAACATAAGAAAATCAGTCAATGTAATCTACCACATACACTGACTGAAAGAAAAAAAACATATGATCATCTCTATAGATGCAAAAATTAAACCATAAAAGGCATCCAAGTTTGAAACTGTGAAGAAAAATTTCATTATTTGCAGATGACATGATCCTATACGTAGAAAGTCCTGAGAAATCTACAACAAAGCTTCTAAAGCTTATAAATGAGTTCGATAAAGTCACAGGTTGTAAGACCAAGATACAAAGATCAGTAGCATTTCTGTACATTAATAATGAGCAATCTAAGGAGGAAGTCAAGAAAAAAATACCATTCACAATAGTAACTAAAATAATCAAATACCGAGGAATAAGTTTAACTAAAGATGTAAATGACTTATACGCAGAATACTACACAACACTGTTAAAGAAAATCAAAGAAGACTTAAATAAATGGAAGAATATTCCCTGTTCATGGAGAAGAAGACTAAACTTCATTAAGTTGTCTACCCTACCCAAAGTAGTCTATGGATTTAATGCAATCTCAATAAAAATCAACACAGCATTTTTCACTGAATTGGAAAAAATATGAAATTTATTTGGAAAGGCAGGAGGCCCAGAATAACCAAAGACATATTGAAAAAGAAAAATGAAATTGGAGGAATCACTACCTGACTTTATAACATACTACAAAGGTACAGGAGTCAAGACAGAATGATATTGACACAAAGATAGACACACTGACCAAGGGACCCAAATTGAGAGTTCTGATATAGATCCTCACATATAAAGTCATCTAATATTCGAAAAGGACACCAAGCCCATTCAACTGGGTGAGAATAGCCTCTTCAGCAAATGGTGCTTGAAGAACCAGATATTCATATCCAGAATAATGAGAGGAACACCATCTCACACCTTATACAAAAATCAACTCAAGATGGATCAAAGATCTAAATATAAGAGCCAAGACCATAAAGACCTTGGAATATAATGTAGCGAAGCATCTACAGGACCTTTTAATAGGAAATGGCTTCAGGAACTTCACACCCAAAGCACAAGCAGCACAAGAAAAAATAGATAAATGGAATCTCCTCAAAATTAAAACCTTCTGCACCTCAAAGGAAGTTATCAAGAAAATAAAAAGGGAGCCTATCCAATGGAGGAAAACATATTGCAGCCATATTTCTGATAGGAGCCTAATATCTAGCATACATAAAGAAATTGTATACATTAAAAATTAAAAAACACAAAGAATACATTTAAAAATGAGCAAGCGACTTGAAGAAACAATTCTCCAAGGAAGAAATACAAATGGCTATAAAGCACATGGAAGATGCTCAACATCTCTAGCTTTTAGGGAAATGCAAATCAAAACTACAATGAGATACCATCTTACACTCATTAGACTGGAGGCTATTAAAAAAACAGAGCACTACAAGTGGGAATCTTCTTCCACAACTGCTGGGAATGTAGAATGGTGCAAACATGGAGAAGGACAGTTTGACTGTTCCTCAAAAAACTAACTAGAAAACTGCCATATGATCCAGCAATTCCATTGCTGGGTATATACCCAGAAGAACGGAAAGCAAGGACACGAACAGATATATGAAAACTCATGTTCACAGTGGCATTATTCACTGTTGTCAAAAGTTGAAATCCACCCTAATGCCCATTAACAGATGGATGGATAAACAAAGTAATGTATATACATACAATGGAATATTATTCACCTGTAAGAAGTAATACCATGCTAAAACATGGGATAACATGGATGAATCTTGAGGACCTTATGTTGAATGAAGCAATCCAGGCATTGAAGGACAAATATTACATGACCTCACTGATACGAATAAAGCCATTTGGGCAGACTCAGAGAGCTATGGTCTGGAAGATAGGTTTACAGGAAATAGAAAAGGAGAAGAAGGATATGCGCCAAAGCCCATACAGTCCTAATCTATGATAAGGTGAAAGTGTGTAGTTGGGCATTGAAGGGATATAACAGGAGGGTAGTGATATTATTAGGTTGAGTGATACACATTTGACAGGTTAGTAGACTTAGGAGGGTTGGTTGGAAGGTCCATGGAAGTAGGGGAAGGATTAGGGGAAGAACCAGGCAAACACTGGGGATTGCAGGATATGTGGTTGAAAGTACAAAGTTGGGAATGCTTTTATAGCAATATGACAAGGAAGTGGTACTGTTTTAAGGTGTTAGAAGGAGGACGTTCTGGATAGAGGTCACCTGGATCAGGTTTCTAGAGAGTGTGTCATGATCATTTTGTCATAATGTGTTGTGTCAGTGGATGGAGACTCATTCAGTGAGTGGAAAGAATTTGGACTAGCATCCTGCGGAGGACCAATATGTTCACAGAAGGGCAAGAGACTCTCGACTGCATGGGAGTTCCTAATAGGGAAGGACAAAGCAGTGTGTCAAGACCTCATTGTTGTTGGAACTAACTATGAACATTTTCCTTAAAGAAGTGAAGCCTCGTGGTTGCCATGGGTCTCGAGGGGAGGGGGAAGGAAGAAAAAAATAGATGGAAAACGGGCATTTTTGGAGAGATGGAAGTGTACTACATGATTTGCTATGATCAACACAGGCCATGTTGAATGGCATCAAAGTTTATAAAAGTGTATATTCCAAAATGTAAACCTTAATGTAAACCATTTACCATGGTTGGCAGTTATGTTTCAATATTTGTACATCAGTTGTAACAAACGTACCTTCCACATATACAATGTTATTATTAGGGGAAGGGGGAAAGGGGGGAGAATGCTGGGTTTATGGGAGTCTTCTGTATTATGTATGTGATTTTCTGTAACCTGAAACTTCTTTGAGGACAAAATGAAATAAAAGTGAGACACTGGGGGAATAAACTTAAGACAATGCCACTGTACTTACAGGACAACGGATCTTATAGTGATGAAATAGAAAATGACACAAAAAAAATTAAGTATTTTTTCACTATTTTTATTATCCCCAATTTTTATTCCTTATTTTTAATTTTATTTTATTTATATTTGAAGCATTCATTATTATCCATTTTCTTTTTTATTGTATTTGGCTATTTTATTGGCTTCATATTTGAAGAAGTTTTGGATCACAGAAGGGTTAAAAGTGTGGCAGGGTGGAACATTGGTGAGGGGTATCAATGATGGGGGATACATGGGAGGAAGCTCATCTTGGCATACATATAAGGCATATGAATGTACTCAGATGTTCATCGGGCATTGTCTCAGTCAGTGGAGATTCACACAATAACTGAAGGAATATCAAATTCCCAATCTGGGGAGCTCTTCCAAATTCTCTAATAGATCAGCAAGAATCCTCCAAGAATAGGGCCAATGACTAGTGAAGGGGCATGGTCCATTGACAGGCCTTTGATATAGATGACTGTGCTTATGAACCTTTACTCCTGAAATGGAAACTTAGCCTAGTGTTGTAGGGAGCATGAGAGTTACCTCCTGGGAACCTCCTTGTTGCTCAAATGTGACCTCTCTCTAAGCCAAACTCTGAATATAAATACATTACCTTCCCCACAGCATAAGACATGATTCCTGGGGATGAGCCTCCCTGGCACTGAAGGATTACTACCAGGCACCAGCTAGCAATGCAACTGGAAAAAGACCTTCACCAAAAGGGGAAAAATGCAAATGAGTTTATATGGCTAAGAGACTTCAAAGTAATTTAGGAGGTCATTCCAGAGGTTACACTTATGCACATCTCAGGAGGATCTCTTTGACTGCCAAAGTAGATACTACCCCAAACCATGGGGCTCCGAGGGCCTGAAGACATCAAGACACTATAGTCAGAACAAGTAGCTCAGGAATTTGGTGCCTTGACAGGGAATCCTACTTTGGAATTTATGCTTCCCAGAGGGACATTGTTGGACACATTTATGCTTTTCCTACACATGGCTCTTCTGTTCTTCCATTTGAACCTATAATTAGTATTAGAGTTGATAGGTGTACATCCAAGAGCCTTAAATCTTTAGGCTGTCCATGTGCCAGGTGGGCCCTGAATCTCATTGGAATTGCAACATTTACTCTCCAGTTCATTGGTCTCGCCCAGGACAACTAATATGGAGGTGATGATGGACAACTACCACACCAAGGAACCAAGAGAGTCTAAAACTGCAAGTAAGAGATTCCCATCCATCAGCCTTATGGGATCACAGCTCCCTCTCAATTAGATGTACAGTGGACTTCAACATCCCAGAATCTTCAGGACTGGTGAATGAACTAAAGACTAAAGTAGACTTACTGGTACTGTACTATAGACTTATTGTGATTCTAGAAATGGAAGAAATCATATAACTGATGTGGAGGCAGTGGCCACTGGAGGTTCTGACAGCAGGAAGACGGACTTGGAAATTGTACTGAATGTCATTGCAATGATAGAAATAAGCCATTATAAATCTTGTCATAACCTACAGAATTGTGTGGGACAGAGTGTAAACTACACTCTGGATTAATGTACACTTTAAGCCACACTTAATGGCAATACTCCAAAATGTGTTCATCACTAGCAATGGATGTATCTCACTAATGAAAGATGAAAATGTGGGAAAATTTTGGAGGTGTGGGGAGTGGGACATAAGGGAATCCCTTATATTTTTATGTGATATTTATATAATCTAAGTATCTTTAAAAACATTAAAAAATAAAATAAAAAGAATGTGAAAAGGCAGAACCACTCACTGGGAGAAAATATTTGGAAACCACATATTCAATAAGGGCTTGATTTCCATTCTATATAAAGAGAGCATATAACTCAACAATAAAAGAGCAATCAATCTAATTTAAAAATGGGCAGAAGACTTAAATAGAAATTTCTTCAAAGAGGCAATACAAATTGTGAAAAAGCACATGAAAAAATGTTCAATATCACTAGCTATTAGGGAAATGCAAATCAAAATGATAATATCATCTCACACCATATAGAATGGCAATTATTAAAACACACATACACACACACTCAGAAAACAATAAGTGTTGGAGAGGATGTGGAGAAATAGGAACACTCTTTCACTGTTGGTATGAATGTAAAATCTTGCAGTCTTTGTGAAGACAGTTTGGCAGTTTCTCCAGAAGTTAAATATAGAACTTCTATATGCTCCAGCAATTCTGCTGCTAGGAATATATTCAGAAGAACTGAAAAACTGTGAAAAGAACAGACATTTGCACACCAATGATCATAGCGACATTATTCACAATTTCCAAAAGATGGAAACAACTCAAGTGTCCATCAGCCAAAGAATGGATAAACAAAATGTGATATATACATACAATGAAATACTATGCTGCAATAAGAAGAAATGTAAGTGGAACACATAGGATAACATAGATGAATCTTGAAGACATTGTGATAAGTGAAATAAGACAGACACCAATGGAAAAATATTGCATGGTCTCAATAATACAAAATAAATATGAAGAATAAATGCCGGAACTTAAAACCTGGAGTATAGGTTACTAGGAGCAAGGATGATGGCTGAGAAGGGGTACTGAAGATTAATATATGTAGAATTTATAATTAGCTTGACTTTAAAACTGAGGAAATGGATAGAGTTGAGGGTAATGCACTATAGTGATTATGATTAAAGTACTGGTTTATAAATGGGATTGTGGCAGTAAAATGTAGACTAGATATGTAAATGTCAATTAAAAGCAAGCTAGAGAATAATCTAGGGACTGAATAACAAAATGAACCCAGAGGTAGATGAATATTGTTGTTAATAGTACAAATACAAGAATGTCCTTCTATAAACTAGAAAAAATGTACATCACTATTTGCAAGGCATTAAGAATGTATAGAAACATTGGAAAAATACAATTAATGTAACTTATGGACTATAGTTTACACCAATATTGTTATATTCTTTCATCAATGCCAAAGATGTCCGGTGTTAATACTAGAGGGTATGGAAAAATATATATACCAAATGTATGCTATAGGCCATAGTTAGTGGTAGTAGTCTGATGATATTTTCTCATAATTTGTAACAATGTTCCACAACAATGTAGTTTTGTATGGGAATTCCACACAGGTACATGAATTTTTTTGTAAGTTTACAACTTCTCTAATAAAAATATGTTTTTTAAAAAGAGCTTTAAGACTTTGGTTAGTTAAAACATGGACCAAAAAGTGGCCTACACTAAATGAAGTGGAATTTCCAGAACTGCCCTGGTATAATGTAGATGAAGCGGTACAAAGGTTTAGGGAGATTGAAATGTTAGAGTGGATTTATCATGTAAGACATGCTTACCCACCCAGAAGTGCCCAGAGGACACACCTTTCACCACAACTGTGAAGAATAAATTTGCGACCTCAAAAATCTGTGTGGTCACTCTTCTCTGTAGGTCAGATATTCCTGTGGGAACTGCTGACAGTGTTTGGATCCTTAAATACAATGGGGATGATCAGATCCCAGGTTGGCAGGAGCCTAGTGGTGGCACTTAATTGCCCAACACAAGGGATCATGGTGACTGTAATGGACAGCAGAATCATTGTAATAATCAAAACAGTCAGACCCACAGACATCTATGGCATTGACTAGTTGACCATTAGGTATCTAGAAGTGAAATAATTAAGCAGTACACTAAATTCTTATGTGATCTGTATAAGTAGCAGAGTTCTAGTTCAAGTGGACAAAAGTCTAACTTGAATAAAATAAAAAGGGTCAAGGCCCCTCAATCAATTCCTAGACTTGAGAGAGTTTAAGAGACTCAGAAACCACTGAATGAAGGGTAAGCTGGGTCACCTTGGGGAAGGACACTGCCCACTGCTAAAAATTTATGCTATTTATATTCTTCCCAGCTTTTGTCAAAGGAACCTAAAGCCCTTTACGAGGGTTACTGTGCTTTGGGGAAAAGGAAATGATCAGACACTTCAGTAATTCTTGGATAATGGCTCTAAACTGACACTAATTCCAGGTGTCCCTAATCATCTCTGTGGTCCACCAGTCAGGGTAAGGGCTTATGGGGGTAAGGTAATTGATGGAGTTTTAGTTCAAGTCCATCTCTCAGTGGGTTCAGAAGATCCCCAAACCAATTCTGTGGTTGCTTTCCCAGTTCCAGAATACATAATTGAAATAGACATACTCAACAAGTAGCAATATCCCCACTTTGGTTCCCTGACCTATTGAAGAAGGACTGTTATGGTAGGAAAGGCCAAGTGGAAGCCACTAGAACTGTCTCTACCTAGCAAATAGTAAATCAAAAGTAATACCATGAGAGCAGTTGTAGCACAGTGGTTGAGCATCTGCCTTGCATGTATGAGACTCTGGGTTCAATCCCTGGTACCTCCTTAAAAAATACCAAAATAAATAAATAAATAAATAAATCTAATTTTAAGTTCTCTCTGACTAGAGGAGCCTACATTAAATCTCAGTGTATATTTCTGCCCTTCTTACCCATTTCTTAGCAAGCTCTGTTCTCTTTCCCCATTTCCCAATAAGTTCATTTTACTGGCCTAACTAACAAAATAAAAAACTAAAAAAATAAAAATAAAAATAACACCACATTCCTGAAGGAATTGCAGAGATTAGTGCCACAATCAAGGACTTGAAGTATGTAGCAATGGTGATTTCCACCACATCCCCTTTCAACTGTCCTATTCAATGAATCTTGAATGATGACAATGGATTATCATATACTTAACAAGGTGGTGATGCCAATTGCTGCTGCTGGTCCAGATATGCTATCACTGTTTGAGCAAACAACACATCCACTGGTACCTGGTATGTAGCTATTGATTTGACAATTTTTTCCTGATAACTGTGAGTAAAAATCACAAGAAACTGTTTCCCTTCAGCTGGCAAGTACAGCAATAAACTTTCACTGTTCTACCTCAGGAATACACCAACTCTCCAGCCCTATCTCTTAATCTAGTCCATAGCAACTGTGATCACTTTTCCATAAGACATCACACAGGTCCCTTACATTGATCAAATTGTAGCAACTACTGTAGTCTTATTAGTAAGATACTTGCATGTCTGAGATGGGAAATAAATCCAACCAAAAATTCAGGGACCTTTCACCTCAGTGAAATTTCTATGCATCCAGTGCTGTGGGACATCAAGTTATCACTTCTAAGGTAAAGGAGAAGCTGTTGTATCTGGCCCTTCCTACAGCCCAAAATGTGGCACAATGCCTAGTTTACTTTTATGGATTTTCAAGGAAAGATATTCCTCATTTTGGTGGGCTACTGCAGTCCATTTAACAAGTGACCCAAAAACTCATAAAGTTGGATGTACAAAGTGGTATATATAAGACCATGCCTGAGAATACCATGAAGACACAAAGAAGTTATAAAATTTGGTATATCCCCAAAATGAAATCATATTCAGCCATAAAAATGAATGAAGTTATGCTAATGATGTAACATGGATGAACTTTGAAAACATCATTCTAAATGAAATAAGCCAAATCCAAAGGACAAATATTGTATGATTACACCTGTATAAAATATCTAGAAAAGAAAACTCATAGATACAGGAAATAAGCCAGAAGTTACCATGGGCTGGGGTAAGGGGAAATAGAGAATTATTGCTTAAAGAGCTTCTGGTTTGTGTGATGAAAAATTTTGATAATGGGAGGTGGTGATATTATCAGTACATTGAAAAAACAGCCAATGGTACTAAATTGTATGCTTATGGTTAAAATGGCCAATTTTACGGTACATATATGTCAACACAAGGAAAAAAGAAAGAGACCAACATGATTAAATACAAAATAAGTGACCTGGAATGTAAATAGTGTATGAACCAGAGGAGGTGCATGCTGGGTCTCATTAAGTGAGTTAAATTATTTAACAAATCGAATAGTGTAAGCAATATTATATATAATACTATTACAATTGTTTATGAAGTTGGGGTTTAATCTAGCTTATGAAACAATGGAGGGTCTGTTCATTCATTCATTTATTCATTCATTCCTTATTCCAAAAGAATTTGGAGTATATTTGCAAAGTATTTTCAAGCATTATACTAGACTCTGGAGGTGAAATGGAGGCAAAACAGATCAGGTTCTAACCCTCAGGAAACTTGGGATAATGGGAGGACAATAAGCAAATAACTGGATAAAATAATTATGCATTATTATCAATGCTGATTAGGAATTAACAAGGTTTTATATTCACTAATAAATGGGTGGGGATCTACTTTACATAGATCTACTTTTATCTCAGTATGACATGACATTCAGACTGAGACCTGAAGCATGAGAAGGAGCCAGCTAAGTAAAGTACTAAGGAAAGGCACTCCAGGCAAAAGTTACAGCAAAGGCAATTCCATGTGGTAGAAAAGGCACTTAGCCCTTTGATGGAACAAAACTGAGCAAGGGCAAGAGGGTTGAATATGCAAAAGGAGAAATAGGCAAAAGGATGTTCTCAGGGATCCTTGTAGGCTATAACAGGTTTGGGATTCATTCACAGCCTGTCTATATGTAAAGGAGCGATAATATTGTGATGGAGTGGGAGCAGGGCAAGAGCAAAAGGATGAGCAAGGAAATTCATGCACAGGTGAATACAGCAGCCTCACTGTAGAAGGCAACTGTGGTAGAAGCAGAACAAGATAAGGCTGGAGGTGAACATTCAGGTTACATTATGCAGGGCTAAAGTTAGCTTCAACTTATATTTCCTGTAAGCAGTAGCACATTGTTGATTATTTATCATAAGAATACTTTTGTGAAATAAAACTGTCCAACATATTAGAGTAGGGAATGCAAAAACATGTAAAATGTAGTCCCTACTGATTTTACTGAATCAATCCTAAAAGTTGTGTCATAGGACAGTGATAGATCATTGAACATTAAACAAGTTTAAGAAAATTTTGCTGGATGATTTGCAATGAATATATTTGCACTTGTCCTCCTGCCTCCTCAACATTCATGCTCCATCTCCTGTGATGTTACCTAGTCCCTTTCTCTGGCTTCCCTTTGGCACATAAGCATGATCTCCCCACTATGTCTCATCCAACACTAAGGAAACAGCCTCCCTGAAGCCATGTGATTCTCTAAAACTAAACTAAACCTCTCTCCTTTCAGAGTTAAGTTTCATGGAAGAGTCAAGCATATTCCCTGTCCCTACATCCCAGTCTCTAATTTAAACCATCTTCATTTGGCTCGCTCCACCTTAACAAATCACTCCACTGAAATTCTGCTAAAGTAAACAGTTACATTCAAATTCTCAAATATAATGGATAGTTTCCTTTTCTTATCATTCCTGACCTTATTTTTTTCTGATTTTCAAGGGTTTTATGTTGATTTGATAATGTTCTCCCACCTACTTGATCCTACTTGACATCATTCTTTTGCTATCCACCCTAACTCTCTGTTTATTCTTTCTCAGCTATCTCTATCTCTACTTACCCCTTATATATTGATGTTCCACAAATTTCAAGCTCCTGCACATTCCCCTGCACTCTCTTTGAGTGACTTCATCCAGAACTATGGTTTAAATGCATTCAATCTGCCAATAAGTTACAACTCTTCACACCTAGTCCAGAATACTGATCTGAGATCCACATCTGAAATTCCAACTGGAATATCGTAAGTATCTCAACCTAAACCTCTTCCCCCAAAATTCTGCCCTTCTTTCTGGTCACAAGGAATGTTACCACTATCTGCGAATTGTTTAAGCCAGAAACCTGAAAGGTTTTCTTGACATACCCCTCTTGTACTCTTAGATATAATTAGTAATGGAGACCTGTGAATTCTACTTCCTAAATAGAGTTTCTTAATTTTGCCCTGATTATTGTTCCTGTTGCCCTAGTCTTAGCCTAGGTTTTCATTGCTTATTTCCTGGATATCTGACACCCCGTTCCACATGGTTCCTTTTCTTTTACACTAAACTTCTTCAAAGTTATCCTCTACACTGCTGACAAGATAATATTCATAAAATTCAAATTTGACATTATCTTGTAGGAAATGTAACCTAGGGATTGCAATACGCATCTTAATTTATCACAATATACTTGATTGTTTTTTTAATGCAAGAAAATTTACAAACATTGCTTCAATACACCTCCATTTACTCCTTCTATATTTTTGCTCTTATTGTTATACATTGTATATCTATAGATGTTAAAAAATGCAATCCAATGTTATAATTATTGCTTTACAGAATCTCATGTATTTTAAAGCAAACAAAAAATAAGAAAATATGCAACTAAAGTGTCTACTATATTAACCCACATTATATTTTTTTAAATGTTCTACATTTCTCCCTAAAGATTTGAGTCAGAGTTTGGAGTAATTTCTTTTCAGCTTGAAATACTTCTTTTAGTATTTCTTGCAAGGAAAGTATGCTATGTACAAATTCCCTCAGTCTTTGTTTATCTGGAATTGTCTTTATTTCACTTTCCTTTTTGAAGGAGAGCTTTGCTTTATATACAATTCTTGGTCAAGGCTTTTCTTTCAGAACCTTGACTGTGTTCTTCATGGCATCCAGCCATTAATCATAATTATGCTTCCCTCTATGTAAGGAATTCTTTTCCTTTGTTGTTTTCTAGATATTCCTTTATCTTTGGCCTTTACAGTTTAACTATGATGTGTATACATGTATATCTCTTTATATTTATCCTATTTTGGTTTGTTGAGTTTTGGATGTGTAGATTAATGCTTTTCATTGCATTTGATAAATTTTCAGTCATTAATTCTTTAAATGCATTTTACAATCTTTTCCATCACTCCTTTTGGGTGTCCCATTACACATAATTTGTTATATTTCTTGTTATATTACAGGATTCTGAGACTTTGTTCATTTCATTTGTCTTTTTTACTGATAATGAGAGTAGGTAATTTGAATTGATCTGTCTTCAAGTACTCTGATTAATTCTTTTGCCATCTTGAAACTTGAGCTTTTCTACTGGATTTTTCATCCATAATTGTTTTTCATGTAATACTAAAATTTCAATGTGTTCCTTTTTATATCATTTTTTCTCTCCACTTTGAGAGTTTAATTTTGTTCCTTCATTGTAACCCTACATTCTTTCATTCATTAACATGATTTACTTTAGTTTCTTGAACATATTTACAACCACTGCTTTGAACTCTCTTAATTCCAAGTCTGAGGGTATTAAGAGACAATTTCTATTGACGATGGTTTAGCTGTGTTTGGGTCACTTCATTTATCTTGAAACTTAATCATTTTAGATGATATGTTGTAGGCTGTCTGGACTTTGACTTTTCCCTTGAAATTTTTTGTTGCTGCTGCTCTGCTGCTCTTGTTATTGACTGTTTCTTTGTTCATTAATTCCTGTGACAATTTGAAGTTCTTTTATGAATCCCAAAAATAAATTAATCCATTACTGTGTGTGAGACCCTGTTGACTGGACTGTCAGTGAGGCATGACTCAAGTGGAGTTTCAGCCCTCTTGCTAGGACTGATAAAAACAGACAGAGAGAGACACAAACACACAGGAAAAGGGAGCCACCATATTTGATCCTGCAATGTGAGAGAAAGGACTTCAATTTCACCCACAGCTTAGCTACAAAGAGAGGAGCACATGAAAGGATCAAAGAGCTGAGTTGCACGGAGAGATGAGCCATATGCCTGACAACTTTCAGGTGAACTCCAGAAGAAAGTAGAGCAGCTGAGACTGTTGTAGGAGGCTTGGAAAGTAAAAAGCCTATGACTGGTTGCTTAAAGCTGTGCTCCAGGAGCTGTGCTGCAAGAGATGGTGAGCATGGAGAGGAAAGCAGAGACCTTGGTAGAGATTAGTGGACATATTGATTCCATGTGGCCAGACAACTAGATCAACAATAGCTGACTTTGTGATAAAGTCTTTCTGATGGTGCCCTGATGTGGATATTTCATGACCTCAGAACTATAAACTTTTATGTCAAATAAATCCTCTAAATAAAAGCCAACTCTTTTCTGATACTTGACATTGGAAGCCCTTTGAAAAAATAAAACAGAAATTGGTACCAGGAGAGTCGGGTGTCATTGCTAGCAGTTACTTAATATGTTGGAAAGGCTTTATAAATGGGTAAGCATTATTTTTGGAGGAATTGTGATATGCTTGATAGAATATGCCTCTATTTCTTTGAAAAGATTATTGGTTAAAATACATATGCTAAAGATGAAAAGATCTTAGTGAAAATGATGAACCTATTATTGGAAACTGGAGAAAAAGCAAATCTTGTTTTAAAGCTGCAGAAAACTTAGCAAAATTGACTCCTGATGTTAGTTGTTAGGAAGAAATTGAAAATAATTAGCAAAATTGAGATTTTGCTGAGGAGATTTGCAGATTAATAGTGGAAAATGAAGATAGGCTTCTCCTTATAGCTTATAACATAATGTGAGAGGAAAGAGATAAACTAAGAACTGACCTGCTGGGCACAAAGAAACCAGAAATTGATGGCTTGGGAAATTCCAAGATTCCAGAAAACAAGCCCCCAGAGGAGAGCATTTAAATGAGAATCCAGCCTTTGGTCAAGCTCCTGGAAGCAGTAGGACACAAGAGGACCTGAGAAGAAGAAGACATCATTTTATAAATGACTGTCAGACTTTGAAATTTAATGGAGTATGCCCTGCAGATTTTTGAAACTCTTTGGGACCAGTGATGCCCATTTTCCTTCCATTTTCTTCTTATGGTAATGCAAATGTTTATCTTTTATCTGTTCCAGAGATATGGGAATTAAGGACAAAATGGATGAGATTAAAAATAAATAAGAGGCATATAAAAGCAGATTTGAATTGGCTGAGGACAGAATTAGTAAATTAGAAGACAGAGCTTCTGAACTGGAAAAGACAGGAAAACAGAAAAAGAAAAGAATAGAAAAAATTGAACAGGTTTCCAGGGAATAGAATGACAGTGCAAAATGTACAAACAACATGTTGTAAGTGTCCCAGAAGAAGAAGAGAATGGGAAAGGGGCAGAAAGAATATTTGAGGTAATAATAACTGATAATTTCCAAACCCTTAGGAAAAACATAAATATTATCCAAGAAAGTCAATGCACCCCAAAACAGAATAAATCTGAATAGACCTACTCAGAGACACATATTATTCAAAATGTCAATGCCAGATATAAGAAGTGGGTTCTGTAAGCAGCAAGAGAAGGGCATTGCATCACATACAAGCAAAGCTGAATAAAAATAAGTGCTGATCTCTCATCAGAAACCATGGAGGTGAAATGGCAGTGGTATGATATAGTTAATGTACTGACAGATAAAAACTGCAAGCCAAGATTTATTTATCCAGAAAAACTATCTTTCAAAAATATCAAAATGAATTTAAAGTCTTCACAAACAAAAACTGAGAGGGTATGTTACAAAAAGACCATATTTACAAGAGATACTAAAGGGACTGCTACAGCATGAAAGGAAAAAACAGGGGCAAGAAACTTGGAGGAGAGTGTAGAAATAAAGGTTATTAATAAGGGTAACTTAAAGGGGAAAAAGACAGAGAATAGTAAGATATAACAATGGAAAGCCAAATGATAAATTAGATGAAATATGTAATGCCTTTACAGTAATAACATTGAACATTAATGGATTGAATTGCCCCAATAAAAAGGCATAGACTGACAGAATGGATAAAAAATATGAGACATCTATATGCTGTCTACAAGAGGCCCAACTTAGATTCAAGGACACAATCAGGCTGAAAGTTAAAGGTTGGAAAAAGATATTCCATGCAAACAATAACCAAAAACATCTGGAGTAGCAATATTAATATCAGAAAAAATAGATTTTAAATGAAAAACTTATAAGAGATGAAGAAGGCCATTATGGATTACTTAAAGGGGCAATTAATGTGGAAGATGTAAAAATTATAAATGTATATGCACCTAAGCAGGGTGCCCCAAAATACAAGAGGCACACTATTAAAACTGAAGGGAGAAATAGATGTCTCTACAATTATAGTTGGAGACTTCACTACACCACTCTTAGAATTGGATAAAACATCTGGACAGAGGATAAAAAAGGAAACAGAGAGCATGAATAAAATGATAAATGAAATAGATCTAATAGACATCTATAGAAACTTACACCCCAAAACATCAGGATATGCATTCTTCTCAAGTGCTCATTGATCCTTCTCCAGGATAGACCATATGTTTGGTCTCAAACAGGTCTCAATAAATTTAAAAAGATTGAAATTATAAAAAGCACCTTTATTGATCATAATGGAAATTGCATAATTGGAGAAAATTTATCTCTAACTCATCCAGCCTTATTACCTAATTTTGGGTTTTAATGGCATGGAGTTGAGGAAAAAGGCAAGATGTTAACCAGGATGCAAATCATTGGAGCACTTCCTGAAATAAGAAAAAATAGAGGTAGAGAAAGCCAAGGTTGAGATACTACCTAGGATGTTACATCTAAAGAGAGTACTCCTCCTTCCTGTCCATATGTTCTGATTCATTCAAAAATGTTCTAATGAAAAGGATGAGGAACTTGCAAAGACGAAGAGAAAAGGAAATAAATAGGGAAGGATTCATGCTGAAGAGCAGAGTGATTGTATCGTAAGGAAAAGTTGCATTCCAAGACCCTGGACTGAGTGTAAAAGAATTTTGTATTTTATATTTCAAAAGTCTGTATCAATGCCTTTCACAGCAGGAGGAAATGCAGCTGGAAAGAGAGCCCCCTCTTCATAGGGGGAAGAGACAGGGAGAGCCATGCCTCCCAGGATTTGGAGCCCACAGGTGTGGACAGGACCCTTGCTGGCAGGCCATGCATGTCTGAGACCCAGCTCAGCCTGCTTGACTCTGGCTCTTTTGCTTGGAAGGCTGTGGGGTCAAAAGCAACCCCTGATCCACACTGATCCACGTCATTGAGAGGAGCCCAAGCACAGCAGCCTCAGAGAAGAGGCACCTCCCAAATGATTGAGAGCTTTCAAGGAAAACTGGCTTCCCTGCCCAGGAGGGCCAACCTGACCACCTGATGAGAATGAAGGAGGTGAGGTCCATGTCCCAAATGAGGCCCCTGGCCTCCCAAAGCACCAAGTCTAGGGAGGAGGCCATGGGTCTCAAGGCCCAGGGGGCCTGTTTGTCTCTGAAGGGTGAGAACCTAGTGCAGAAAGCGGGGTGCTCAGACTCCATCCCTAAGGGCATCATTTCATGGGAAGAAATAGGTTGCCTGACCACACAGTGAAAGGAGTAAAGTCAATAAAGAATTCTGGTGCCCAGATTTGTGTGATCCTAGCAGAGAGGAGTAGGTGTGATGAAATGGCAGTGAAGCTTTGATTTTGCTAAATATTTGGGGGTACCTGCCTGTAGCCTTTTGGCATTGTTTATGAATTCCAAAAATAGATATTAGATTTTGTTTGTACACTGGTCTGTTCCTCTAGGCATGATAAAATTATGATTGGGGCTTTGATTGGGCTATGTCAGTAGGACATTGAGCCCCCACCACCTTGGTGGGAGGGGACTCACAGAGAAACCACACCACAGAACAATGAGGTTGGAATTTTAGCTGGAGCCTTGGAAGTAAGCACATGGGAGAGAGCAGAGCAGCTGAGCCTGGAAAGAATGGAGTCATGGGGAGAGAGAAAAAGCCTTGAGAACCTGACAGCCTACAGCTCACCTGTGGAGAGAGCAAAGCAGCTGAGCCCACAGAGAAATGAGCCCCAGGAGAGAGATGAGACTTGCCCCAGTCTACAGCTGATACTGGAAGAAGCTGGGACCACACAGCCTTAAGAGGAACCCTGAACCCTTACAAATGTCAGCAGCCATCTTGCTCCAACATGTGGCAAAAGACTTTGGTGAAGGAAATAACTTACACTTTATGTCCTGGTAACTGTAAGCTTCTACACAAACAAATGCCCTTTATAAAAGCCAACAGATTTCTGGTATTTTGCATCAGCACCCCTTTGGCTGCCTGAAAGGCTCACTTTTCAGTTGGAAACTGCTGGATTGTAGTGTATCCATATGTCCATTGCCACTGCCACATGAAAAATAGTCATTCATGCAGAATTTCTTTGTGCAGATAAAACAACAGTCACTTGAAAAAAGTGTGCTAATACAAAATACTAGATATCTGTTACCTTTCATAAAGGGTGTTTATTTGGGATAGAAGCTTGCAGTTATCAGGCCGTAAAGAGTAAGTTACTTCCCTCACCAAAGTCTGTTGCCATGTGTTGGAGCAAGATGGCTGCCAATGTCTGCAAGTGTTCAGGCTTTCTGAATTCCTTTCTTCTTGGGGCTTATTTCTCTCTGTGCTCAGCTTTTCTGCTCTATCCACAAGGCAAGCTGTAGACTATCAAGCAAACAGATCATCTCTCTTCCTGGGGCCTCTGTTGTGTCTAATGGAGTCTTCTCTCCTTCCTCACATATCTGCTTCCCTGTGTGCTTACTTCCCAGGCTCCAGGATCAAAACTCTAACCTTTTTTTCTGCCATGTTGCTTTCTCTGTGAGTCTCTGCTCACCAAGAGGCCAGGGACTCAATGTCCTACTGATGTGGCTCAGTCAAAGCCTTAATCATTATTTAATCAAATGAAAGTGAAATCTCTGAATCCAATCAAATCTAATATGCCCAAAGGGGCAGGCCAGTTTACAAACATAATTAATATCTATATTTTGAATTCATAAACAATGCCAGACTGCTACACTCTACTTTCTGATGGATTTGACAAAGTTGGTAAATGATTGGGTGTCAATCTGGTTCTGAGTGAAAACTTAAACATGGAAGATCTAGTGGAATAATTTTGAAAGAACTGAATGCCATAATTCTCCCCTTCTGCATCTCCACAGCCTGGATTCCATGCTCATTTTAATGGGTTTGGGACGTAGGCTGTGGCCTCATGTTTCAGAACTTTGAATTTAGGGGAAATGTGGGATGAATATACCATAATCCATTTCTACTCAGTTTGGCCATCTGCTGCTGGCAATGACTATGTATAAGTAACTTGCCATCAAAGAATAAAAACAATATATTTGAGTTGTAAAAGATTAAAACATGTGCTATAATGTACTAGGTGTATTCTTTTCCTGGGAGTGACATATTTTGATCTTTTGCAAACACGACTTGTGTACTTTGTAATCAGTGTTATCTATTTTTATTTTCTGAATGGATGTTTAGGAATTCTTTATAGGAAAAGTAATTATTGGTTTAAAATATACCATTTTAATAAAGTAACTAAATTTCTTTTTACAAAAATGCTGTTTTTCCATGATATAAAAAATTGTTAGGTAGCAGATTTTTAATGAAGAATTATATTATTTAAAGGAGTCTATATCACCTTGTGTGAAAGGAACTCAAAGAGGCTTCACATTTGCTTTAAATCATATGCTTTGTTCCTTTCCCATTTACAACATTGCTATTTTCCTTTATTGGAGAAAGAAATGCCAATATATCCATATATTACAGGGTCAATAAAATAATCTTTTCAAAAGATTCTTTTAGACTTAACTTTAGATCATATTTGAAGACAACCCTCTCAAAACCAGTCAACAACCTTACAAAAGATTTGCTGCCAGATTGACTGGTATTTCCTATTGTAGTTTCAGCTTTGTATGTACGGGGTGATCTGCCCTGAGACTATACTGTCCTCTCCTCTGCCCTGGCCCTTTAAAGAAATTTGTGTTTTTCTCTAGAGTGTTCCTGAATTAGTCTCCGTGTATTTTTAAAAAGTGTTGGAGCATTATATAAAGGACATTACAAGAGTATCTTAAGGGCCGAGTATTCCACTTTTTTTTTTAATACTGCACTAACCTCTGCAAGGATTTTGCATTTTTTATGCATTTGTCCATTCTTTCTAACAAGATATTCTTATTACCTGTTTCCTAAATTGTTTCTTGTCAAGTTTCAATAATGCCAACTTATCCTCTCTCCCTCTTTTTTCATCCCTCCTTTTCTTTCCATCCTTTCCTTTTGTTCTCTCTATTTTTATTGAGAAACCACCTTATCTAGCTTTAGACATTTCAAATTCCTAAAATGTGAACTGTTGTGTAGTCTGTAATTTGGCACATAAACAACTCTTACTGGGGTTTTGTGGCCTGTTTTTAGCTGTACCATATGATTTTATTTCACAACAATGTCATGTAGTTGGACTGTAATCAACAGAAGATAATCTAAATAATTCTGAAAAGTCTTTTCAAAATCCTTATTTGCAATATTGGTTCCTACCTATGACTCACAGTCACCTCTTTCTAGATTTGGCCCCTTCTGAAAAGCTACAGTAGTTTTAATGTTCACAACAATGATAATCAAGTATTAATCTCTGCTAAGAATGGCTGGAACATTTTCCTAGGAAACATTTCATTGGGACAGTCACTCCCTCCCTTCCAGTTATGAATCCTTCAGGTCATCTGGTAGAAGAAAATGAGGGCTGAGCTAACTGCAGGTCTGGTGGTATCAATCTTCCCTCTTTAAAAGCAAACAAAAGAAGAGATATGCACACAGGGACACATATATACATTAATTCTGCTCTGATTTCCTCTTAAATTTTGTTGATATGTCTAATTTTTTTCAAATGAAAATAATTAAATTTTACTCTTACTCCTCAAGAGAAAGAGAGAAAAAAAGTCTATCTCAAGAGATTTCAAAGTGAGTTGGGAGGTCATTCCAGAGGTTTTGTTTATGCACATCTCAGGAGGATCTCTCTTAGTACCACAGTAAACAGTGCCTGAAACAGCATGCTCCTGATGACTCTAGACATATCTAGAGCTATAAGCAGGGAGACAACCCCAGAAAATCAGCACCCAACTGGTGGGGCTTACCTTGGAATATATGATAACCTATCAGAGTTGGACTCATTTGTAATTTGGTTCTTCTTCCCCTTTTATTTGAACCTATAATTAGCACTATAACCATTAAATATCTGTCCCAGAAACTTAAATCTTCATAGTGTTCATATTCCTGTTGAGCCCTGAATCTCAGCAGAGTTGCAGCCAATACCTACTCTCCAATTCATTCAATTCACCCAAGAAAATTAACAAAAGAATGATGATGGACAATGTCCATCCCAAAAACAGAGAGCATCTACAACTGCAAGCAAGACAGTTCCATCCATCTGCTTCATGGAATATAAGCCCCCTCTCTATCAGAAGCAGAATGGGCATCACCATACCCAAATCCTCAAGATAGAGGAATGAACACATATAAGGGGGAGAATGCAACTATGGATTAAAATAGACTTATTATTGTAGTAATGGAAGAACTTGTAGCTTGAATATAAAGATAGTGGTCAACAGAGGTTCTGAGGGGAGGGAGAGGGAAGAATAGGTGTAGAGTATGGCATTATTTTTTGGACATTGGAATTGTTCTGCATGAACTTGTGATGACAGATAAAGGCCTTTATACATTTTGTCAAAACTGATAAAATTGTGTGGTTTGAAGTGTAAAGCATAACATAAACAATACACCATTGTCTATTAAGCAGTTAGTAGAACTGCTTCAATATGCGTGCATCAATTGTAACAAATATACCACAGTAATGAAAGATATTTTTAATGGAGGAAAGTATGGGAGAGGGAGGGTGGGGTATAAGGAAATTTCCTATATTGCTGAAATAACATTTATGTATTCTAAAGCTTCTTTAAAAAGCAAGATAACAAGTCTGTCTCAGGGCATTGCTGGATCCTTTTCAGGGCACAGTTTTCAGATTTTATGGTCTATAATCATAGGTAGCAGTTACCTTTGAGTAAGCCCGGTATTTATGCGATTAATCAACATGTATATTGCAAGGGATAAAGATTAGTGTACTTTTAGTTTATGGGATGCATGGACTGTTTCTTAATTGGACTTACACTCATAATGGGATCAGCATAAATAATAAAACTTTGACTCTTCATCTCTAGTCTTGGATGCAAACCCATTCTTGAGAGCAGGTCCAAGAATATGGCTCTGAAAGATGACAGTTATCCTTACAGGGGCAGAGCTGGCAAACACAGCTATTTACCTAATGGTCACCAGCTCCCAGTAAGCACACCAGCTGGAAAACAAATTACATGTGTCCTATCCTTATATTTCTATTCTTACTGTAGATGAAGTAAAGATTGTAAGGCACCTAGAGATGTCTAAGAATTAAGTTTTGAGAAAGTGGATACATAAAAAAATAATAAAATTATCAGACTAAAATGATTAATAGAAATCTTAAAAAATAATGGGCCTTTTTTATGCAGGATCTCTAAATTGTTTATAAACATGATCGAATAAATTGCACAGAGATATGTACAATCTAAAAACTAATTAAAAATAAATGTGGATTTCCCATTTTTTAATACACAGTGTATATTACAAGAGTAATAAAAAGAGTCATTTAAAAATTGTCATTACGTGATTGCACACTATATGACACTATATATATAAAGAACAAAACCAGATGAAATTATTGTATTCAATTATAATTTAGGATAATTGTTATCCTTGGGAGTGGGGAGAGGTGACTACAAGGGAGCATGAATACGTCATCTGAGGATTCTGTTCATTTGATGGTTCTTGATCTGTATCCATATTATATGTAAAGGAGATACTTTTTCAAGTTTGTATCTTTAGTACTTCAGGATGCAATTATAAATGAAAGCAACGAAAAAATTAAAAAGTATTGAATGCACAATGCTCTATAGTTTGTGTTACTCTCATTCACAGACACAAATAGACCATTTTAAGTGTTCAATGCAATTTGAGGTTTGAGGCATACATAATCCTTTATTATTCTTAATTATTTAATATGTACATATAGATTCAAGTACCTATGTCTTTTCATAAGCATTGTCATAAAGGTATCCAACCAAATAAATATTATATTTTTTCTTATAAATTATATTTCAACCCAGGACTACATTCAGTCAAGGGGATATTTAATGTTCCAATGATATCTGGAGCAGTTTGATATGGTTTATTAATTAAAAAAAAAGATTTTGGAATTTATTATTATTTTTTAAAGATACTTAGATTACATAAATGTTACAAAAAGATATAGGGATTCCCATATGCCCCACTCTCCACACCTCCCACACCCTCCCATGAACATCCTTCATTAGTGGGGCACATTCATTGCAATTGGTAAATGCATCCTGTGGCTTTGCCATTAAGCATGGACCACAGTTTGCATTGTAGTCTACACTCTCTCCCACACAGTTCTACATGTTAAGGGATAATATAAAATGACCTATATCTATCATTGCAGTGTCATTCACTGTGATTCCCAAGTCCCAAAAAAGCCCCTGTATTACAATTGTTTTTCCCTCTCCCTGCCCCTAGAGGGTCCAGTGGCCACTGGCTCTACATCAATATTGTAATTTTTTCCATTGCTGGAATCACAGTATGTCTATAGCAGAATACCAGTATGTCCAATCTAGTACATAGTTATTTCCCCAATCATGAGGATTCTGGGGTGGTGATGTCCACTCCACCTCCAATTGAGAGAGGTCTTACATCCCATGGGGAAGATGGATGAGACTATCCTGCCTGCAGCTGCAGATTCTCTCCATTTCCTGGGATAGCCATTGTCCATCACCATCTCCCTGCCAGTTGTCCTGGATGAGTCCAATGAGCTATAGAGTAGGTGTTGAAACTCCACTGAGGTTCTGGGTCCAGCTGGCACATGGACAGCCCAAAGACTCAAGTTTCTTGAATGTACACCTACAAACTCCAGCACCAAGTATAGGTTTAAGTAGAAGGGAAGACATAATTGAGTCCAAATCTGTCAAACTCCAAAGTAGAGCCCACTGGCAAGGCACCAACTCTGGACCTATCCACCCTGATCTTAGGATTTGGGTGTCTCCAGAGCCACCAGGCACCCCACTATTTGGGGTAGTATCCACTTTGGAAGTCTATGAGATCCTGCTAAGATGTGCATAAGCGTTACCTCTGGGATGACCTCCCAACTCACTTTGAAGTCTCTTAGCCATAAAAACTCATTTGTCTTTACCTTTTCCGCCTTTTATTCGAGGTCGTTTAGCAGTTGCATTTCTAGTTGGTACTTGGTAGCAATCCCTGAGTGCCAGAGAGGCTAATTTCTGGGAGGCATGTTCCATGTTGGGGGAAGGTAATGCATTCAAATACTAAGTTTGGCTTAGAGAGTGGCCACATTTGAGCAACAAGGAGGCTATCAGGAGGCAACCCTTAGGCACCCCATAACAGTAGGCTAAGTTTCAATTTCTACAGCAAAAGCTCTTAAGCCTTGTCAACCATATCAAGGGCCCATCAGTGGATCATCCTTCTTCTCCAGTCACTGCCACTGCACTTGGGCAACTGTTGCTGCTCCCTTAGAGAATGTGGCAGAGCCCTCCAAGATGGTAATTCAGTATTCTCTCAGTTATTGTGTGAGGCTCCACCCACAGTAACAATGTTCCATGAACATTTGAACAATTTTACATAGCTTATATTTGTGCTCAGGTGAACTTCTTCCAATGCATGCCCCATCCCTGACAACTCACACCAACAATCATTCCCCCACCCCAGGTGTAACCCTTCTGTGATTCAAAGTTTCTTCAAAGATGAAGCCATTAAAAAAGCTGAATACAATTAATAGGAAAATGAAATAATAATAAGTTTAAATATGAGATTAAATAAACATTTTTAAAAACTAAAAATTAAACTAAATTAAAAATTTGGAATATTAAAAAAATGAAAAATATTTTTTAAAAATGTTGACATTGCTTTTCATCACTGCAATATCTGGTGTCTTGTCTGTATGGTGGCACCTTCCCCCACTTATTCTCCAGTGTCCCACTATTTTTCATTTTGTTTTCAAAGAAATTTTAGGTCCCAGCAAAGCACACACTGAATACAGAAGACTCTCATATAACCAACATCCTCCCCATTTCCTCCCCTCCATATAATACCTTTTTATTTATGTGGATGGTACCTTTGTTATAACTGGTATGCAAATAGTGAAACATAGCTATTAAACCTGGTCAATGGTTTACACTATGGTTTACATTTTAGACTGAACACTTTTATAAATTACGATATTAACCATGTCCTGCATCCATCACTGTAAGATCATGCAGAACATTTCCACTGATCTATAAATACCCCTTGTTCGATCTATTCTACTCCTCCCTCTCCCTCTCCCCAGGTCCCACAGTGACCCCCCGTTTTGACTCATTGGATGACAAGATTCATAGTTACATGTAACAAGATTTAGGTCTTGACACACTGGTTTGTCTTCCCCTATTAGGAAGCACCCATGCTCTCAAGAGACTCTCGCCTGTCTATTTCTGAACAAATCAGACCTCCCGAGGATGAGTCCAACTCCTTCCTGCTCACTATGTGCATCTCCACCCACTGATACAACACATTATGACAGAATGATCACTCACACTATCCCTAGAAGTCTGCTTTAGGTGTACGCTGTTCCAAATGCCCCCCATCCAACACCCTAAAACAGTAACCCTCCCTTGTCATATTGCCATAAAAGTATTCCCAACTTTGTACATTCAACCACATCCTGCAAATCCCTAGTGTTCACATGGTCCCACAGCCATTCTTCTAATACCATGGAACTTCTAAATACCCTTCCCAATCTACCCACCTGTCAACCCTCTACCACCTAACCCAATAATATCACTACGCTCCTGTCCTATCCTTTCAATATGCAACTACACACTTTCACCTTACCATTGATTACGTCTGTATGGTTGATGGCTCCCAAATATCTCTTCTGTTTCTATTTCTTGTAAACCTGTCTTTCAGATGATAGCTCTCTGAGTCTGCTCAATTTCCTTAATTCATATCAGTGAGGTCAGGTACTGTTCATTCTTCAATGCCTGGCTTGCTTCACTCAACATAAGGCCCTCAAGATTCATCGATGTTATCCTGTGTGTTAGCACTTTATTCCTTCTTAAAGATGAGTGATATTACATTGTTTGTATGTACCAAATTTTGTTTCTCCATTAATCTCTTAACGGGCACCTGGCTTGATTCCAACTTTTGGCAATAATGAATAAAGCTGCTATGACCATTGGTGGCATATGTCTGTTCGTGTCTTTCCTTTCAATTCTTCTGGGTATATACCCAGCAGTGGAACTGTTGGATCATATGGAAGTTCTACAGTTAGATTTTTAGGAACTGCCAAACTGTCCTCCACAATGGCTGAACCATTCTACATTATCTCCAGCAATGGATGAGGTTTCCCATTCCTCCACATCCTCTCCAACACTTATAGTCTGCTCTTTTCTTATTAGCCCCCATTTTAATGGGTGTAATATGGTATCTCATTGTAGTTTTGATTTGCTTTCCCCTAATAGGTAGTGAGGTTGAGCATCTTTTCATGTGCTTTTTAGCCATTTGTATGTCTTCCTTGGAGAAGTGTCTTTTCAGATCAATTGCCCATTTTTTAAAGGGGTGTTTGTCTTTTTATTTTCTGGGTGTAGGATATTTTTTAATATATGCAGGATATTAGGGTCCTATCAGATATAAGTTGCCAAATAATTTCTCCCATTGGGTAGGCTGCCCTTCTACTTTCTTGATAACACCCTTTGAGGTGCAAAAGTTTTTAATTTTTAGGAGATCCCATTTTTTTTTTTCTTTTGCTGCTTATGCTTTGGGTATGAAGTTCATGAAACCATTTCCTATTAAAAGGTCCTGTAGATCCTTCCCTACATTATCTTCCAAGGTCTTTATGGTCCTGCATCTTATATTTAAATTTTTGAAGTATCTTGAGTTGATTTTTGTATAAGGTATGAGATGGTGTTTCTCTCTCATTCTTTTGGATATGGATATCCTGTTCTCTAAGCACCATTTTTTGAAGAGGCCATTCTTTCCCAACTGAATGGGCTTGGTGACACTGTTGAATATCAGATAACTGTGTATGCAAGGATCTATATCAGAACTCTCAATTCGTCTCCATTATTTGGTATGTGCCAATACCATGCATTTTTGACTCCTGTAGCTTTGTAGTATGTTTTAAAGTAAGGTAGTGTGAATTCTCCAATTTCATTTTTCTTTTTCAATATATCTGTGACAATCCGGTGCCTTTTACTTTCCAAGTGAGTTTTGTAGTTGGTTTTTCTAACTCCTTTAAAAATGCTGTGTTGATTTTTATTGGGATTGCATTAAACCTATAGATTAGTTTGGGTAGGAAAGATACCTTAATGATGTTTAGTCTTCCTATCAATGACCAGGGAATATTCTTCCATTTATTTAAGTTTTCTTTGATTTCCTTAAACAGTGTTATGTAGTTTTCTCTATATAAGTCCTTTATATCTTTAGTTATATTTATTCCTATGTATTTGATTCTTTTGGTTATTATTGTAAATGGTATTTTTTTCTTAATTTCCTTCACAGATTGCTCATAATTGGTGTACAGAAATGCTACTGATTTTTGTGCATTGATCTTATAGTCTGCGATTTTAAGGAACTCATTTATAAGTTCTAGAAGCTTTGTTGTAGATTACTCAGGGCTTTCTATGTATAGGATCAAGTCATCTGCAAATAGTGAAATTTTTACTTCTTCTTTTCCAATCTGGATGCCTTTTATATCTTATTCTTGCCTCAGTGCACAAGCAAGTACTTCATAGGCAATGTTACTTAGGGGCAGTGATAGTGAGCATCCTTGTCTTGTTTCCAGTCTTAGAGGGAAAGATTTTAGGATCTCACCGTTGAAGAGATGTTAGCTGTGGGGTTTTTATATATACCCTTTATCTTGTTCAGAAAGTTTCTTTCTATTCTGATCTTTTGCAGTGTTTTTGTCAGGAAAGTGTGCTGTATTTTGTCTAATGTTTTTTCTGCATCTATAGACATGATAATCTGATTTCTTTCTTTCTTTTTGTTTTTGTGGTATATTACATTGATTGATTTTCTTATGTTCATCCATCCTTGCATACCTGGGATGAAACTCACTTGATTATGGTGTATAATTCATTTGATATGTTGTTGAATGTGATTAGAAAGTATTTTCTTGAGGATTTTAGCATCCAGGTTCATTAGAGAGATTGGTCTCTAATTTTCCTTTCTTGTGGCATTTTTTTTTTGTCTTTGTTATTAGGGTAATGTTGTTTGGCATCATAGAATCAGTTAGGCAATGGTCCTTCTACTTCTATTTTTGGAAGTGCTTAAGCAGGATTGGTGTTAATTCTTCCCAGAATATTTGATAGAATTCACCTGTGAAGCCATCTGGTCCTGGGATCTTCTTAATTGGGAGGTTTCTGATGCCTAAGTTTATCTCTTTGCTTGTAATTAACTGTTGAGTTAATCAATTTCTTCTTTTGTCAATGTAGACTGCTTTTAAGTTTGTAGGAATTTGTCCATTTCCCCTAAATTATCAGTCTCGTTGGCATACGATTTTTCAAACTATTCTCTTATCATACTCTTTATTTCTGTGGGGGTCTGGTGATTTCTTATTTTGCATATTTGCATCTGTTCTCTTTTATCTTTGTTAGTATGGTTAAGGTTTGTCAATTTGATTGAACTTCTTAAAGAACCAACTTTTAGTTTGGTTTATTTTTCCTAGTGCTTTCTTATTTTCTGTTTCATTTAGTTCTGCTTTAATCTTTGTTATATACTTCTTTAAACTTCCTTTAGAGTTAGTCTGTTGTTGTTTTTCCAATTCCTCCAAGTGTGCAGTTAGTTTTCTTCATATTTAGCTTTTTCTTCTTTTTTGATACATGCATTTATGGCTATGAATTTTCCTCTCAGTACAGCTTTTTTTTTTTCATTTCATAGATTTTGATATGTTGCTTTTTAATTTTCATTCATTTTAAAGTAGTTTCTGATTTCTTTTGAGTTTTCCTCCTTGACCCACTGTTTGTCTAACAATGTGTTGTTTATCTTCCTTATCTTTATGCCTAATATGCTTCTCTGGCCCTGACTGTGTCCCAATTTGATTTCTTTGTGGTCAGAAAAATTACTATGTATACTCTCAATCTTTCTGAGTTCATTGAGTTTTTTTCTGTGGCCTAGCATGTGGTGTATCTTAGAGTATGATCCATGTGCACACAAAAAGAATATATTATCCATTGTATTTGGTTATAGTGTTCTGTATATGTCTATTAGGTCCAAATCCTCTAATGTATTATTCAGAGTCTTTTTTTTCCTTATTGATTCTTTGTTGAGATGTTCTGTCTATTGTTGATAATAGTGTAATAAAGTCCCCCACTATAATTGTAGCGGCATCTATTTCTCCAATTAGTTTTTCCAGTGTTTGCCTCATGTATTTTGAGGTGCCCTGATTATGTGTATAAATATTTATGATTTTTCTTCCTTCTTGAAAGATTATCCCTTTTACTAATATATAGTGTCTGTCTTTGTCTCTTACAACAGTTTTGCATATAAAGTCTATTTTGTCCAATATTATTATAGTTACTCCCACCCTATTTTGGTTATTATTTGCTTATAAAATTGTTTTCAGCCATTCACTTTCAGCCCCCTTGAATCGCTGAGTCTAAGGTGAGTTTCATGTAAACAGTATAGAGATGGGTCATATTTCCTTATGCATTCTGCCAATCTGTGTCTCTTGACTGGTGCCTTTAATCCACTAACATTCAGTGTTATTAATCTGAAGGAATTACTTATATCAGCCATATTTTCTTTGGGTTTATGTATGTCTTATGTTGTTTTTATTTATCTTTTAGTCTTTTTAGTTGCCCTTACACTCTCCTCCAATTCTCTCTTTCCTGTTTTTTTTTTTTTTTCCCTTTCAATCTGCAGAACTCCCTTTAGTATTTCTTGAAGGGCAGTTTTCATATTGACATTCTCTCTTAGTATCAGTTTATCTGTGAATATTTTGAACTTTCCATCATTTTTGAATGCAAGCTATGCTGGATAGAGAATTCTTGGCTTGAAGTTTTTTTCTTTTAGTACCTTGACTATGTCATACCACTGATTTCTTGCCTCCATGGTTTCAGATGACAAATCAGCACTTAATCTTATTGATCTTCCCTAGAATGTGATGGTTCTTTTTTCTCTTGCTGCCTTGCGTATTTTCTCTTTGTCTTGAACATTGGACAGTTTGACAAGCATATGTCTCAGAGTAGGCCTGTTGGGATTATACTACTTGGGATGTGCTGTCCTTCCCAGATATCCATCTCCTTCAGCAGGTTTGGGAAATTTTCAGCCATTAATTCCTTCAACACTCCTTCTGTTTCCTTTCCCTTCTCTTCTCCCTCTAAGGTGCCTATAATGCATATGTTTGTGCATTTTGTGTTGTTGTTTAAATCCCTAAGTCCCTGCTGGATTTTTTCTATATTTTTATCTATCTGTTCTACTATCTCTTTGATTTCAGATGTACTGTCTTCCACATCACTAATCTTTCTTTTGCCTTTTCAAATCTCCTGTTATGTGATTCCAGTGTCTTTTTGATTTCTTGAATTGTGCCATTCATCACCATCATATCCATTATCAATGTTTACAATTTCTTCAATATGTTCTACCAGTGTCTTCTTAATATCCTTTATCTCTTCCTTCATTTCATTAACTTGGTCCATGATATTTGTTTGGACAGCTTTGATTAGTTTGATGTTCTGCATCTCTTCCTGGCTTTTAATTTGTTCATTGGACTTATCCATATCTTCCTGTTTCTTAGTATGGTTTGTAATTTTTTGTTGCCCTTTGGATGTCTTTTTATCTTGATGGGTTTATTCAGTTGATTAGATTCTCTCTCTAATCTAGAGTTTTATTTAGCTGCTGGTTTTGTGTGTGTGTGTTAAGTTTTCTCTCTGACACTTTGTTCTCCTTATTCTAATTCCTTGATGTTTTCTATGTTCCCTTGAAAGAAAAAGATTAGAGCCAGAGAAAGCAAAAGAGGTAAGAAAAGAAAAAGGATAATCATAATAATTATAACAAAATTTAAAAGAAGGACCATATAAAACTTAATAAAATGAATATTTAACTCATTTAAGCAGTGTAGACTAATAGGAATAAAAAAGTGGAGTACCTATAATGAAAAGAGAAACCAAATAGTGAAAAATTTGCAGAATGATTTAAAAAGCTGGAAAGATGAGGAGAGAGAGAAAGAGAAAAGAGAAAGCAGAAAGCAAAAAGTTACTAAATAAGGAAAACAGAATAGACAAGATAGAAATAGAAAACAGAAAAGTTGAAGACTACGTAAAGAAAGGTGGGCTTTAATAACCAAAACAGAAAGCAGAAGATAGAAAAATGAAGGAAAGAAAAGAGATAGCATTGGTAGACAAAATCAGTATACACAGAAAATGGGAAATCAAGCATAGTAAAGGAGAAACAAGCTAGCAGCACCTAAATTTTTTTAAGAGTTGGAGGGAGGAAAGAGGAAAGAGATCCATAAACAAACAAACAAAAAGACCAAACACACTAGAAAGCAGTCAAAGAAAGCTAAGTAAGAACAGTGTTCCTTTTTGGGCCATTGTGGAGCTTCTCAGGCTGCCTGTGTTCATCAACCAATTACCCTGCAGACTTCTCTCTGTAGGGTTTGAAGTGGATTTTAGCTAGTAAACTAAGTTAAAAAAATTTTGAAGTAACTTTTTCTTTGGAAAAATAAGGGACCCAAAAGAAACTAGCATAAAAATAATGTCTATGTTTTCCCTGTCCTAAAGTGTCACCTGTATGTTAGATATCACGGTAGATCACTACTCTTAGAGGAGCCTAGAATCTAACTAGGACCTCATATATTCAAGGTGGAAACTACTCCACTGAGCTATACTTTTTCTTTGGGTCACTTAGCTCTTCAGAAAGCTATTCAGTCACTTTCCCTCAAGCAAGTTTGACTCTCCTAAGGCACCAGAATTGAACCAGGCTGTGTGAGCAAATAAACCCTCCCCTCTCCTGGTCAGGTTGTGTTCTCTTTTGAACTTAAAATGACCCTGATGACTGAGTTTGCTGCACAGAAATGATTCTCAACCCTCTTCTACAACACTCCATCCTCCCAGGGGTCCCTAAATAGGCTCCTGGATACTTACTAAGTGCTTCCTACTGTCTGACTCACTTAAGCGAGTAGAAATTTTGATAATTTTCAGCACAGAAATATTAAATTGGTTGACTCCACCCCCTTTCAGGCAAAGTTTCTGTGTCCCAGTGTGGTTAGGTAAATCAGGCTTTCTCAGCAGATTCCCATCTCCCCTCTGCCTGGTGCCACCTTAATCCAGTTAGTGTTCTCCAAAGATCAAAGGGGGTCCAGGCAACCAAACCCACAAAAAGGAAAGCTCTCTCTGCCCTTTGCCAGAATGTTCCCACACTTGGAGAATGCTGCCCCTTGATGGATGGCCAGCAGGAGTAAGGGCTCACCCTGGCCCTTTGCCCTGAGTGTGGGACTTAACCATCCATGATTACCAGGCATGAGGCTAAAAACTCATGGTTTTATCTTGAGCAATCTACCTCCCTGTCCCGACTCAGCTATCTTTTGCAAGAGAGATAAGAGAGATGGTGAGTGCACATTTAAACCAAAACCAACTTGTCTAGCTCTCAGCTATTGGATTTTGTTTGTAAAGTGGTTGTACCTGGGCATGATTAAATTATGATTAGGGCTTTCATTGGGCCATGTCTATAGGATGTTGAGTCCCCACCCACCAAGGGTAAAGGTAGCTCTAAAGTACAGGGCAGAGCAGAGGAGATCGTTGGGGTTTTAATGCTGGAGTTCTAAGCTGGGATCCAGGAAGTAAGCACACAGAGGAATAGAGTAGCTGAGCGTAGAGAGTATTGAGCCCCAGGGAAAGAGACAGAGTCAGTTACACGATAGTCTACAGCTGGCCTTGTGGAGAGACATAAAACCTAGAGAGGCTCATAGTATAAAGCTGAACTTATGGAGAAAACAGAGGAGCTGAGCCCAGAGAGAAATGAGCCCTGAGAAAAGAGGAACCCAGATAGTCTGAACCCTGGCAGATGTTGGCAGCCATCTTGCTCCAAAAAATGGCAAAGGACTTTGGTGAGGGAAGTAAATTATGCTTTATGGCCTGGTAACTGTAACCTTGTACCCCAAATAAATGGCCTTTATAAAAACCAACTGATTTCTGGTATTTTGCATCAGCACCCCTTTGGGTGACTAATATAATATAAGCAGCATATTCCAGAGGTTAACACCAAGAAGGTTAAGATCCATCAGACAGATTAGTACAAGAGCTCACCTGTCCTGATTATGCAATTTATAGCCATGCTTGATGTATATTGTTCAGATGAGGCACAATGCTCTAAGCCCTGAGGACTTCAATGTGAAGTATAAGGGGTGAGTGCTTTCAAATGGGGAGATTTTATAGATCCAGAATGAATCAAACCTAGCTATACTGGTTACTCTATCGGGAAAGCCTGATCATCTCTTCTTTTTACTAGACTTAATACAATCTCCACTCCTGCCTCAACTCATTCAAGAGCACCTCAGTCAAAACTGACTCTCCCTTCTGGGAACTCCTGTAAAACATGCAGTCAGCATCACAAACTTAAGCATTTAATTCTTCACTAATTGTTTCTTGAATATTTATCTTATTCCCCAAAGGTGGTGATCAGCTAAGGGAACAATAATTTTTTTTTTCTATTTCTCCCACAGTATAGAGTATGATATCCAAAACACTTAAATTGAAAATTATTGGTTCAAAATGTTGATAATTCTCCAAAAGTGATCATGGTGACATATGAATTCATTCTGCTATTCTTTCTATTTTTGCATATGATTGAAAATTCCCTTGATAGCAGGATTGCCAGATTTAACAAGTAAACATAGAGGATGACCAGTTAAATTTGAATTTCAGATAAACAATGGCTAATTTATTATTTTTAGTTTATAATATTTATTTAAATTATTATAATTTATTATATTAAAATGCCAAATATTTTTTAATAATATAATTAAATATTCTTACTCTAATAGGTTATATTATAATACGATTTATGTTATTCTTATATTATTATATGTTCCATGGGACATAGATTTTAGAAATATTCTTTTCTTATGAGAAAGTCAAATTAAACTGGATTTTCTGTATTTTATAGGCAATCAGTATAGCCATAAATTGAAACACGTAATTTTTGTTGTTTAATCAGCTAAAAGCAAAAAAGAAAAAGTGGATGGCAGAAAAGTTGCAATGTCTTCCATAGTGTGGTCTGGTGTCACTTCATAAGAATCTGTTATGGGCCCTATTAAAATGTCAGCTCCCAGTAGTCTCCTGCACCCACCCCAGGCATACTTTATCAGTATTTCTACTAATGGGGCTTTATATTTCCTAAGGTCTCCCAGTGATTCTGTTGTTATTGCTAGTCGACCTGGCCTCTATGCTGTTTGATAATGATATGATCCTTTACTTTCTTTGTAGTGGTTTTATTTGAGCTAGTTCTTCACTCTTGCTTTTTTGTCAAAGACATGTCTCATGAGATATTAATATTCCTGTTCAGTGACTCACCTGCTGAAGAGTAAAAATCAAGTAATGTCTCAACTATTCTAGAAGCCTTTAGAACATTTAAGCTCTTTGAATGTTCATACAGTGGCCAAGTAACATAACTAGTGTTGCACAGTATACTGATTTGTATTCAACATTACCAATAAAATTGTAGTTAGGAAATTTCTAACTCTCTATAGTATGTTAAGATAAGGGCCTCTAAGGTAACAACCATCTTGGTTTGATTTAGACAATTCCATTTTTAGCACTGAAAGACTCATATTTTGGACTATCAGTTCCAGTTACCCCTGGACAAACAGCCTGTAGTGGATTCTTGATCAATGCACTCATTCAACCAGATTTTGGAAGTATCAGGTTAAAGTTGATTCCCTTCACAATACTTGCATTGGGATGGCTCTTGGTGGCCACTAGATGTTTTAGATAAAGAGATCCCAAAATTACACCCTCTCCCAGGGACAGCATATATCTAATACCCAGTTGATGCAAAGGTAGAAAGCACATCCCTGTTTCTCAATTCAGGTCATCTTTGAAGGGCCAACCTAGCTCCAGAGCTCCCTGTATTAGTCAGTGCATTCCAAGGAAACAGAACTAAGAGGAGAAAACTCTCATGAAGTTGATGTTGAATTCCCCCAGGAGAATCTGGTGAACTGAATTAGACATAGAAATTCTTCTTTCAGGCTGTTGAAATTATCACTTCTCCTTTTAAGGCCTTCAACTGATTGGTTGAGATTTCTCTCTTGAAGGCAATCTGTTTTGTTGATGGTAGATGTAATCAGCTATAGATGCAATAAACAGACTAATGGTTTAAATCCAACAAATACCTCACAAAAACAATCAGGACAGTGCTTGCTTGACCAAATAACTGGACATCATAGCCTTGTTGACACATGAAACTTAATCATCACATTTCTTGTGGGATCAGATGAGTCCACTGTCACAAATGACTTGCAACTGAACTTCTCTTTTTCTTCAGTCTGTTTTCTTCACTGACCCAACTTGAAAGCCCTCCCCAATAAACCCCTACAGTCATACCTCAGATTAAAAGAGTCCCAAGGAACCTGACCTACAAAGTTTGCAAAAAAGAAAAAAGTGGAATCATTTTAGGAAAGAGACTCATTTAGGAAATGACATCTTGGAGCTGAGTCACCTACCACTGGCTGAGAATGAAGAATGTCTCAGTAATGGTAGGACTAGAACTGAGAGTCCTTGGTCCAATAGCAGTGCAATTGTAAACCTTAACACCTGGAGAACTGGAAGAGGATGCACAGCAGGGTGCAAAATTTCAGGTATCTCAGAAGACCAAAGAAGTAGTCATTTAAAGACAGTGGATCTGGATGGTTGTTGCTGGCTACTACCAACACATTTAAAATAAAGACAATAAAATAGCAAGTATGATTAATCACTAATTTAATGATGAGTGTAAAATTCAGAGAACCTCCTTATCAGTAGATAATGAGACTCTCATCTCTTAGAGCCAGACAGCAGAAAACCTGAATATCAGACTCAGAGGTTAAATTAGAAGGGAGTAGAATATCGGTGAAGGCAGAATCCTCAAACGCAGCAAATATGTCTTGTGAAAGGTGTGGCCTTATTTGGGAATGAATGTAATCCAGAGACTGTAAATAGAAGTGTATACATCAAAGTTCTTTAAAGTTCTTGAAATCCTAGGTATCTTCTAAACATTTTGGGTCTGCAGAAGTGTTTCATTCTCCTCCACCCTGGTTTGAAAACAATATAGATATTTTTTTCTTGCAAAAAATACCATTCCCACAGGAGATCATAATAACTTTTTCTTGAGCCATAAGGGTGGTTGTGATGTGAGAGGACAGGTGAAATTAAGTAGAGCAGACATAAAAATAGTCAATATTCCTATGATTCTTGTCAGACAAGGAAGCATCTGCATCTAAGTATCAAAAACCTATACAGGTAATTCCATATATAGACTAAGAGAGGTGCTCCTGTAAAACAATATGAGAGAAAACATTCTAGTTGTGTCCTAGGGAATGATTTATATTACCTTCCACTTCTCTTCATCCACACATTCATGAATCAAATCCTATCATTTTATTAACAAAAAGAGGAAACAAATATATAGATATCCTTCAACCACCTCTACCACCACTCACTTCACCAGAAAATCATTCCTTAATCCCCCAATCCTAAATCAATATCCATAGTTGCCTCTACTGTTTTTTATAGTATGTTTTAATATTCTTCATAAATCTTATCAAAATGTGAGATGTTTATTGGTGTGATTGATTAATCAAACAATTTAGGACTGCCAGAGACAAAAACTGCACCAGACAGTATTAAACAGCCAAGAATGACTTCGTTCAGGGGGCTGCTAAAGCAGAGGACAGTAGAAATAAATTTCATTGAAACAGAGAAAGCAAGCTATTAAAAAGTTTGGGAAAAAGTTCTGAAAGACAGTAATGGGGGTTAATCAGTGGGATGGATGAGGGATTTCATGAGGCTGCACTTAGGATGGTTCCATTCCACAGAGAAGGGTGAAAGATTTTCTGAGGTTGTGATTAGCACCACTTCATTTGGAGCTTTCCTTTGCAGTAATTAGGCCACCTGGAGTCTGTAACTACTAGGAGTGAGGGAGAATATGAGGAAATACCCAGTAAGAACCTCTCAGGTCTCTGGATAGCAGGGGTGAGAGGGAAAGGAGAGGTCAGGGTTAAGTTTGATATTTAGAAAGCTAGGATCTGAAGTTGTCTTTTTTTCTTATTTTCCCATTCAGACTCAATTGTTTTACTCTGCAGCCCAAAACCTGTAAGATTGATTTCAAGGTAGTCAGGAGAGGAGAGGGAGCAGGTAGTGGCATGTGAGAAGTGATGCTCATAGCTTGATCTAGAAAAAGTAAAACAGACTTTTTCTCCACAATTACTGATTTGACAATATATACCCAATACTTCCCCTAAATCCTCATCTATGGCAGATACTTTCATTTTGTGTCAAATGAATGAATAAATGAAAGAAGTTAATAGATTATGAAACTCATTGAAGAAACGTTCCTGTGTATAAAATGACA